>CAUYRH010116638.1:0-12073 GCA_963574655.1 Perodicticus potto
TCTTTTACATTTACATGGATGGAGCTGGAACATATCCTTCTTAGTAAAGTATCTCAAGAATGGAAGAAAAAATATCCCATGTACTCAGTACTATTATGAAACCAATTTACAATCACTCACACTTTCATATGAAGAATAGATTACAACTATGGCCCAAGATGAAGGAGAGAGGAGGGGGTCTGGGACGGGAAGAGGGAGGTCAGATCGAGGGAGGGTGGATGGTGGGATCACACCAATGGTGCATAATGCAAGGATACATGTCAGATCTATTAGTATAGAGTATAAATGTCTTAACACAATAACTAAGTAAACAAGATGAGGTATGTATTAACCAGTGTGATGTAAGCATTCCTAATTCTGTATGAAATAAGTACATTGTACCCCATAAATGCATTAATATACATGATCTATGTGTTTATGATTTAATAAAAAATAAATAAACAAAAAGAAATGTACATTTAAATGAGATATAATTCATTCCTATTAAATGCGTAAAATCTATTCTCAGTTCTATGGACAATAAACATGGTATCATCATATAAAGTTTGCCAAGCAACAATAGAAATTCTTATAATATGTTTGGAAACCCATGAAACACATCATATTAATTAGAACCTGATTAGCATGGTGCCAAAGAAACACAAGGAGAAATGAAAATTTATTGCAAAATATAATTGTGAATATTACGCAACAACCTAACTAATGCAAACAATGTAAAGTTGAGTAAAGATGTCAAAAGTAAACAAAAAACATTCTACTATTTGCAACTGTGCCAAAATACAGTAGTTATTCATACAAATATGATTTTAAAGAGAATTGATACAAAAATACAAACAATAATTATGTCGGTTATGGTTATCGTGTCACGCAGAATACTCTGCCCCGATTTTCCAAGTTCTCTTTAATTTTGTTATCTGAGGTATATTTGATCGGGTTGACATAGAGAAGCATAGAAAGTGAGAAAAGGAGCCAGGTGACCTATCCTCTGTACACACCCACCACCTGAGTGAGATTAAAGGCTATGAGTAGGGCAGAGTGAGCACATTCCTTAAAACTTTACAGAGCTGTCAAACCAGTCAGAAATAATTTGCTAAAATGTACCATGAGCCTTTTCTTGGTTTCTTTTTTATTGTTTCTATCATCTGCGGATTTGGCAAAACAAAATTACAATGATTCACTGTTATGCTGCAGAAAGGTTTATAATGTATATGAAAAAAATCTTAATAATGTTTGGAGCTTTGGGGTCTGCCAGAGACCATGGGAAATTGCTTCTGAGACCACATTGAAATGTGAACCTCGTATAGAGAGGCCAAGTGGGAGGGAATTTTACAGATAAAAGCAACTGAAATACAGTATTTGGAATGACAGGTCATCATAGAAGTTAAAAAATACATTTAGCTCATCCAGGTGTGCTGAATTCACTCAATTTTGAGGATCTGTTAGTAAGAAAAACACATATGATATTATGCTTCATGGGGTTTTCATTATTTTTCTAAGGGACTGAGTAGAAATATATCCTTGAAAGAGACAATATGTTAAACGCTTACACAAATAAACTAAGTTCGATCTTACTTCGGCTAAGTAAAGATCAGTATTAATATCTAACAGGAGACGCAGCTCAGAGAGTAGTCAATCCTCTCATTGGATGGATAGAAAACCAACTTTCCATCCTGTCAAATCTTATGTCTTAGTGAAGAATGATGTTCCAACGATCCACCCGTGGGTGGGGCGTTTTTAGACTGAATTTCAAAATAAACTAGTATGTTTTGAACAAGTTTATACAATAACCATTAAAATGTGCAAACATTAAGAGGAAAAGAATTTAGTTAAATTTGCTATTAGATACTACACAATTATGTATCTCCTATATGTTCAGTCTTGACCCTAAATGAAAATTGATGATTTTATGAAGAGTAAGAGAATTTTATAATGGGCAATCAAAATGGGAATTAGGTTATCAATATAAGAGGATTTTGTCTTTTCAGTTGTTGAGTTGTTGAAAAGGTCAACAGTGAAAGTCTTTCTTTTTTTTCTCAGGTTTTGCCTGGGGCTGGGTTTGAACCCAACACCTCTGGTATATGGGGCTGGTGACCTATTCCTTTGAGCCACAGGCACCACCCAACAGTGAAAGTCTTCCTAAGGGTAATTTCACAAATGCATGAATGGGAAGACTGAGACTACATGGCTTGTTCAAGTTAACATATCTAAAAATGGTAGAAGGACCAAAATGTTAAAGTATTTTTCCTCCCAATTAATTAAACTTTGAAAATATTTTCATAAATTTAAAAAGAATAATTTATTTAGGACTTTTAGAGCCACTAAAAATTGACTATATTTTGCTTGAGGTGTTTAGTGAGGGAAACAGGGTATTGTCATCAAATAGTAAATGGCTTTAAAAGAAAAAGAATAAATAGGAAAAAATCTCTTACTTCTATGGATTGACAACAGCAGACCTTAAAACTGCAATCAGCCATATTCATTATGTTAATGATGGAATACAAGAAAAAGTAAATTATCTTATAACCTAAGAAATGGCTCATGGGTTCTACAGAGAATAAAATAAAATCCAAATAGGATGAAGTTGAGGATTTCATGAGTCTCCATGAAGAAATAAAGAACTTAGAGAAAATCATTAACACTGAAAGTGGAAGATATATTGGAAAGGAAAATAAATTACGTATTTATGACCATATATTCAGGGCTATCATTTCTGACATGACAAATAAACAGAAGAGGGACTATGGACTCCTTTCTAGAGACACCATGTTTTATTTTGACACATACAACCATTAAAATTTCAGAAATCAGTCTGACTATTGTTAGAAGTTAAACATAAAACATGCTCCTTTTGAGTAAGAAGAATAATTGAGAAAAATATATATATTTACTTGTAGGAAACAATGAGTCTTAAAAATTATAAAGCCAGGTTGAAAATGAATGAAATTGATTGACTGAGAAGGAAAAACCAAGAAATAAGCAAGTACAGCTCAGCACCTGTGTCTCAAGAGGCTAAGGCGCCAGCCACATATACCTGAGCTGGCAGGTTCGAATCCAGCCCGGGCCCACCAAACAACAATGACTGCTGAAACCAAAAAATGGCCAGGCGTTGTGGTGGGCGCCTGTAGTCCCAGCTACTTGGGAGGCGAAGGCAGGCGAATCGCTTGAGCCCAGGAGTTGGAGGTTGCTGTGAGCTGTGATGCCATGGCACTCTACCCAGGGCAACAGCTTTAGGCTCTGTCTCAAAAAAAAAAAAGAAAGAAAGAAAGAAGCAGGTAAACACAATCTGTTAGTGATAAGACCCACTGCAGCTACAATATATACTAAGAGAAATGGTGATGCCCTTTGCTTAAGAGAATTTTACTAAGTGTAGAATATAAATGTCTTAACACAATAACTAAGACAATGATGCAAAGGCTATGTTAACCAGTTTGATGAAAATATTTCAAATTGTATATAAAACCAGTACATTGTACCCCATGATTGCATTAATGTACACAGATATGATTTAATAAACAAAAGATTATTCAAATAATTTTCCCTAAATATTGTTACATACTCACAGCTTGATGCCAAAGTCAAGAGCAGTTACTTCACAAAGGCACCAACTAAATATGTGCATTAGTAGAAAAGAATGAGCTGAGACAGCAGTATTCTCTCTCTGGAAATATACTGGCAAATCAGAAGAAAATAAAAAGAAATTAGTAACAAGCACTGGACATTCCAGAGAGGAGACAATGGATAGAAATGGTGCTATGGATATTTGTAATAAGTCAAATCAGTGAGGACCTAGACATGATGAAATAGACAAACCCGTGATATAAAGAGAAGAAAGAATGAGTTAGTTGACTATGGGAGGAAAATGGAATCCACAGCAGAATATATAAGACATGCTATAAACGACAAAAAAAGAATTCCCATTTTTAAAGGAGTGGCCATACTTTACAACTTTATTTTTAAAGTGTGGTAAAAAATACATAGTGCAGTGATTGGCCGTGGATATGGAACATTCCTTATATCACAGCACCAGGTACACCTGGGAAGGTGTGGGTGCCCTCCTGAGACTCTCAAAGCATGGTGAAATCTAAATGTAAGACACTGAGCCCCAACATTGAATGTCCTTGTTTGCACCGGATGTTCACTTCCCTTAAAGTCTTATTTGCACCTCTACAAAGCTCTTTTCCACAGTTGCTGTTTTGAGCGTGGATGTTGATTATACTTCTAACGGTCATTAACATTCTCACTTAAAAGAAAAGGTTTTTCTTAATTCACTTTGATATGCTTTGGAAAGAAAAACATTAAATTTCACAATGTTAAAAGAGTAAACACACACACACACTGTTAAACTCTCTGTCATAACCCACTGTTAAGTGTATTCACATTGTTGGGGAACACATCTCTAGAACGTCCTCATCTTGCAAACCTGAAACTGTAGACTCACTAAACACTAATTCTCCCTCAACCTACACCCTCGTTCTTTGACAATCACCTTTCTGCTCCTTGTTTTCTGTGATTTTGACTACTTTAGATACTTAAGAATACTGGAATCACTCAGTATTTGCCCTCTGTGTCTCTACAGATATTTTGTGTCGTGTGTCCTGTTCAATTTGGGTTCACACAGATCTTTACAACAGGTAAGGGAAAAGAAAGATGACCAATCTTGAGAAATGTACAAAACAACTCAAAAACCCAAATAGTAGGGAGCAAGATTTTCCTATTGATTCCAGGAAATAATTGAAATATATACTTTGAAATGCTGCTTTATTCAACAAAATAATATTTTAGCGAGAACATGAGACCCAGTGATGGATTAGACACTGGTGTTTAAGGGATATTAAAATAAATGATCCCACTTTTGCTTTGTGCCAGGAAAAAAACCTTTTGAAATACTTTATTGATTTTAAAGTAAGCTTAATGTATTTTAACTGAGCTTAGTGACTTGAGGGAAAATGCAACTAATGATGGATTTTTTAATAATGTTTTCATAAAACATTAAAATAGGTCTTAGTTCCACTCATCTTTCACAGTGACAATCCTCCTTTCTAGATTAATCTTAAAATAAACTTGATGTATTTAATTCTTTGTGAAGCCTTATAATATATATTTTAATTCATTTTAATAAACTATGTAAATGATGACATCTCTGTAAATGGTACTACTGTATATGTGTTAAGATAACTGCTCAGCTAAGTGGTCATTATAGACTGAAGTTATCAAGAGCCTTGTAGGCGTTGGAAGAGTTCTCCTTTTCATCATGCTAAACCTTTCTAAATCTATTCTTTAGCAAAACTAGGTTATCATACACACTGTGAGATTTTTAATTAGACTTTATTTAGAAAACATATTAAGTGCTATTAGAGAGTTTTTGTGAAAGCGCTAATGAATATACTGTATTTAATCATCACCAGACACATCAAACACAAGACAAGTGTTCCGAAGTTAGCAATTTTCAACAACGAGGATGTGTTCAGAATTATTGTGTTGTCATCTTAAGAGGTAGACTCTTTTGGACCATTTGTATTAAGCTGGTTTTTTTGTTTGTTTGTTTGTTTTTTCTAATGTGTTACAGATGACATTGTTGGATAATAACTGAAGGTGAACTTCTTACAGAAGATTTGTGGTACAATGGCATAGAATACAATGAGAAGAAGTGAGTTTGAAAAGGAAAGGTATAATTATGTGAAAGGCTTGAAACATTGACTGATAAATATTTGGAAGGTCGAGTGTGGGTCTTCATAGGACCTTTGCGAACCTGTTCATGTAAATGACTTGAATAGGGATTGTTGGGTCTGGTGAGAGATGGGTGTAGCTAAAGTCAAGCTGTACATAAAGACAGTACATGCATAAATTAGTGGGGTCTGCAACAGAGGAAAGGGACTACTGAATGAAGAAAAACTGAAGCAGGACCCCCATGGAACATCATTTCCTCTCTTGAAGAATCAAGATGAAAAGGGCAAGATTCTTCACAAGTAGAGAAGTATTTAGTGCACTAATTTCTCTGGCTTATTGGATTAGGAAAAGCTGTGTGCAGGGATAACCTAGCATTTTCAATAATTCTTGAAAAGAAGATGTTTGTCTTCTTGAAGCATTTCATCCTCAGACCCTCATGCATCTAAATTTGAAGGACTGTTACTCCTTAACATTTAACTTAGTAACCAAGACATCATACCAGACTAGAAATTCAGACGTGGAATCTGGAAGAGATCCCAGAAGCTCTAAAATGTTGTCCATGCAGGATTGCATTTTTCCCCTTTTTGGACAAATCATGCATATGTAAGTTTATTCCTTCTGGGCTTGATCTAGAATTGAAGCCTATACATTCTTAATAGGATTACTTTTACTTTACTGTCATAAAATTTCCATGCTAAGAAGAACCTCAGGGACTGTTCGGCTTATGCTTCTCATTTTAGAGAGTTTTACTGTAATGTTAAGACATAATAATACTCTTTGGAGATAGAAAGCAAATCCCTCTCAATTTGTGGACCTGTCCTCACTATGATTCTCTCTCAGAAAAATGACAGCAATAAAAAGTACTAACAAGCTTAGAGTTCTTATTAGATTTCTTCTTTAATGCCCCAGTTCTGATATTAGATACTGATGAGGCAGAGAGAGAGAGAAGAGAGGAGAAATGTATGGGGGCAGTGGCTCAAAAAAGTTAAACATAACACAGAGAAGGTCAGTGAAAAGCAGACGTAAAATAAACATTACAAAATTATGGAGATGTATATCAAGTTTCAAAACTATTTGACGAAATATTTATTTAAAGTAATTCCATACTGCAAAGAAATTTCTACGATGCTTTCAAAAACAAGTAATTAAGACCTAACTATGTCTTAATTACTTACAAGCTAGAAAACAACATGTCTGTAAAAATAGATATTTCTATCCTGACAATCAGTGGACAGATGTGTTATAGAACCTAAAGAACACTGTAAAACCTAGTCTCATTCAACCATGTTATTCATGAGAAAGCTGATTCCTTAGAAGTAAAACCAACCGGACTGGTCTCACACCAGGCCGGGATGTGAACCTAGTCCCCTGTTGTCATACCAAACGGGATGTGAACCTAGTCCCCTGATGTCATACTAAAGCAAACACTTAGCACATCAATACTCATAGCACGTATGTTCTCTTTTCATGTTCAAAAATAGAAAGGATGAGAAGTTGGAAGAAGGAAGGAAAAACAAAGATGCAGTGTAATACAGGTGCAAGGTGGGTGGGGTCAAGGCTAGGATTTGATAAAGGGGAAGGATCTGAACACCACCAAAGATCAAGAAAGTATTTTGAGGAAGTTAAGACAAAACATCATAGGCATTCTTAAGGCTGCGGGAAAATTTTTCCAGGTAATTAGAATCAGCGTGAGTGGCAATAGAGTGCAAGACTGCAAATTCTGATTCTTGGAAGGCAAGTCCTTTCTCTGCACCCTGATTGACAGGTGGGAAACGCCCGCCCACAGACATTACTCTTGGGGGGTGGGGCCAGAGCCTCTCAGCTTGGATGTCGGTCCTACTTGAGCAGAAGCAGAAATCATAAAATTCTTAAATTTGTCATCGACTAGAGAATCCAGGAACACAGAACTTCCTCATTCTATCCACTATCAATTATTAAACTAGAAACAAACTACCTTTTTTAAAATTTCATATTTTGTTTTTCTTTGACTCCACTAGGAAAGAACATGAAAAGAGAACTTGAGTGCTATAAGTATTTATGTGAAAATAAATCCTCTCTACCAATCATAAACTAAAAGTATTTTTAGATATCTAGAATAACCAACTAGGTATAATTATTTTATTGACTTAACTGTAGAATATAAAACCCTTTGTTTAAATCAAAATCTTCTATTTTTGTATTGAATTTAAAAGATATACCTTTCTATAAAAATTCTGAGAATTACCTGGAATTTTTAGCTATAACATCTGTGATGAATCTCTAGGTTTTCAGTTATAAAGAGCAATAAACATATATTATCCAAAATAACTTTTATGTCTTTACTCTGGTAGAACAAATATTATTGTAATGGACTCAAAAAGATCTCTTACCAGCATATGGACTTTGAGGTAGGTTGTCCTAGACCCCAAAAGATATACAACATATAACATATTGAGTTAGGCTCCACCATTTCAGCATCTACAATCATTTGGCCAAGATTGAACAAAGTTTTACATTCTCTCTCTCTCTTTCTCTTTTCCTCACCTTAGATATAAATATTATCCTAAGAAAAATAACAGAACAAGTCAATTTGTCTAGAAAATACCCCACTACCCTATACACTACCTTTTGGAATCTTAGCATATAAACTGCAAAAAAAATACTTTATATCACTACCTATTGCATCTAAGGCAAAAGGTCAACTCAGTAGATTGTGAGTGTAGTAAGCACTTACAGTAACAATGTATCTTGAAAAAAATAAGTTTATTGTCTTGAAAAAATCTCATAATTCATTCCCTCAGTTGATATGCATTTGTTAGGTTTCTTATAATTTGAAATTTCTTGTTACTTTTAATAAGATAAAAATATTTCATAATTTAGAAGTACAATATTTTAACGCTTTCAACTTAAATATTATAGAAGTGTTGGACAATTAATATAATTAGGTTATTGATTTTTTTTTCTTTTCATGGATATCCTTGATGTGGAAACATAAAATACCATCTATTAAGTCAGATTTGAAACAGTTGTGAATATGCTTGATATACTAAATAATAAGTCACTCTGGTTTCTGCGTGAGTGAGACAATAAGTTGATATTATTAACTACATGGAAATTATGAAAGCAGCTGCATTTCATGTTATGATTCAAAAACCTAATATCAGTAAGACACAAAGAGAAGTCATCCTAATATCAAATTATTTGCATACAATGATGGGGTTGATAATTCTGAAGTGTTCATAAAGAAAGCAAAAATGCTAATTTTGAGAGTTTAATTGACCCCAAAATCTGGATTTACTCAATAACTTTTTGTATGTTGCTTTAAGTTTTAGTGCACCAATATTCAGCCATGGCCGTTGCCTATATCCAATGTATTTTATACAGCCAGAAGAACAAAGTTGGTCTTGATCAACTATTTCAGCATCCAAGATAATTTATTTTCCTTGAAGATAGAATTAGATAAAAGAATGATATAGTCCTGATATATCAGGCTATTATCAGATAATAGAATTTATATGGTCTTCCTTGATTCTGTTCTCTGTAGAGCTAATACACATGCTTTCAGATTTAGCAAGAGGACTTTAAAAAAGAAAGTATAAAATCTACAAAATATATATCTCCATGAAATTTTATACAAGCAAATCCATGAGCACTGAACTGAGGAAAGGGCAGTCTATATTTTATATGTTACTTAATTTAACTCCTTTAACGCATCAACCTTTAACACATAATCTCAACCATAAAGTCTAATTTTCTTCTATTTCAATAATTTCAACATGACAAAGAACAAAAAGTTACAACTGTTTCTATTGCCTTACGAATAAAAATCAATTTCCCCAGTCAAAGACAATATAAAACCAATTAATTGAAATACAATTTTTTTAAAAAAAGACATATATTATCCACAAATGGGGTTTAAAGAAAAGATAATAATTCTTTTTCTTTGAAAGGTGAGAAGCCAACTAGAACGTCTTTAAAATGAAGTCTATGTCTATAATTTAAACAAAAGTCACGTGCCATTTAAAATTTACAAATGAAGGGTGTAATACAGATAGTCATGTATAGGTTCAAGATATAATATACACACACACACATATATACTCATTATTTAAAAACAAAGAATAATACATTCTCTGAAAAGTTAATTTTTTGACTCGGCAACTATTGCTCAGGGGTTAGGGCACCGGCCACATGTACGGGAGCTGGTGAGTTCGAACTCGGGCCAGGCCTGCTAGACAACAATGACAACAGTGAAAACAGAAAATAGCTGGGCATTGTGGCGGGTGCCTGTACTCCCAGCTACTCGGGAGGCTGAGGCAAGAGAATAGCCTGAGCCCAAGAGCTGGAGGTTGCTGTGAGCTGTAATGCCACGGCACTCTACCAAGGATGACAAAGTGAGACTCTGTCTCTAAGAAAAATAATAATAATAAAGAAGAAAAAAGGAAAAGAAAAGAAATAAAAGAAATGAAAAGTTAAGTTTTTAAAAAATCTACTTCTAATTGTATGGTAGATTAAACACTCTTAAAGGCTCTTGCACTTTAACTGTAGAATTAGAATCTGTATTAAACAGAGTTTTATTACATATTATAACTGGCAGAAGGTAAAGGAAATTACTAACTTCCTTTCAAGATGGGTTGAGGGGGATAGGTGATACATGAGCAAAGAACACTAAAGATATACAAAAAAACAGAGAGAAAATATTTACACAATATATGCTGTTAACTACAAACTAAGCTTCAAGTCAGTGGCCAAATGGGAGAACTGCACTTAAAACTCCATCTCCTGCATCAAACTTGGGACACCAGCAGGGCATTAAATGGCCTCGCTTCAGTAGCACCCCGTAGCTCCTGGGAGAAATGAGAGCATCACTCAGGCTGCAGAGATTCCCATGAGTTCAATCAATGGAATTTGCATTTACAATAAGAAGCGATGAAACTAACAAGGAAGTTTATATGCAAAGAAATGCTTTATATCACTATCTATTGCATCTAAGGCAAAAATGTCAACTCAGTAGATTGTAAGTGTATATTAATGGGTGATATATGAGCAGGTCATATATCTACAATTTCTGGGATAAACACATTTTTTTTTATGAAACAAGCCAGCATGAGAGAGACTCAGCAGAAAAATAAATCAACAGGCTTAGAATATCACTAATTTCAAATGTGAAATATAAAATAAGTGTGTGTGAATTTTTTAAAAATGAAGAAAAAATGCTGATATTGATGAAGCAAAGTGAGTCTACAGTAAATGACGGACAAGATTTGAGAAAAATGATCAAATAGAACTTCCTAAATGTAAGAATTGAATGTATGAAAAACTAAATATATGGGTTAACCACCAATCAGCTAAGCATAAAAGGGAATTAGTGAGCTAATTAATGGGAAGAATTTATATAAAGAGTGCTGCAGAGAGGTAAGAGGTGCAAAGTACAAAAATAATTTTTTATTTGAAAACAATAGGGCACAGTGGCTCATGCCTGTGATCCCAGCACACTGGGAGGCCAAGGCGGGTGGATTGCCTGAGCAAGAATGAGACTGAAAATTAGGTAAAACAGGCGGTGTCCATAGCTCAGTGGGTAGGGTGCTGGCCACATACACCGTGGCTGGTGATTTCGAACCCGGCCCAGGTCACTAAACAATAATGACAACTACAACAAAAAAATAGCTGGGCATTGTGGTGGGTGCCTATAGTCCCAGATTCTTGGGAGGCTGAGGCCAGAGAATCATTTAAGCCCTAGAGTTTGAGGTAGCTGTGAGCTATGACATCATTGCACTCTTACCTAGGGTGACATCCTGAGAAACTGTCTCAAAAAAAAAAAAAAGTAGATAAAACAGACAAATTCCCGGAAATATTTTACTTAATGAAACTAACTCAAGAAAAAATATAAAACCTAAAGGAATAGACAGTTTAAACTAATTCCGCAAAGGAAATATCTGGCCCAGACAATTTTACTTAAACAGTCTCTACTAAATTTTCAAGAAACAAATTATTTACACTTATATCTCATGTATATAACAGAAAATGAGAGAAAATTCTCTAGTTTAATATGTGTGGCCAGTATATATTTAATTCCAAAATCACACACAGAAAAAAATAGAAAGAATAAAAATAAAAAGGTTGCTCGGAGCCGGGCGGCGGCAGGATGAACAGCATCAAGAACGTGCCGGCGCGGGTGCTGAGCCGCAGGCCGGGCCACAGCCTGGAGGCCGAGCGCGAGCAGTTCGACAAGACCCAGGGATAGTTGCATCCACTGTAGACAGCTGTTCTGAGGTGTGATACCATGAGGTTGGCTCTGTAATGGTCCTGCAGAGATGTCCATGCCCGTTCACGCCCTAGATCCCGGAACTGTGAATATGATACTGCTTGGTAAGGGAAATTAAGGTTGCTCATCAGCTGGCCTTGAGATGGGGCAATTAACCTGCCT
>CAUYRH010116639.1:0-12910 GCA_963574655.1 Perodicticus potto
GCCTTTTGAATTTTGAACTATGTGAATTTATTTATGTATTTATTTATTTTTTGAGACAGAGCCTCAAGCTGTCACCCTGGATAGAGTGTTGTGGCATCACAGCTCACAGCAACCTCCAATTCCTGGGCTCAAGCAAGTCTCTTGCCTCTGCCTTCCAAGTAGCTGGGACTACAGGCGCCCACCACAATGCCTGGCCATTTTTTGGTTGCAGCCATCATTGTTGTTTGGCCGGCCCAGGCTGGATTCAAACCCCCCAGCTCAGGTGTACGTGGCTGGCGCCTTAGCCTGTTGAGCCACAGGTGCCGAGCCTGAAATATAAGAATTTTTGAAGTAGGTATTCTACCTTGAGGATTATTTGTATGAAATAAAACCTAATGACTATTGAGATCCAGCTGAGAAGATGAAAAAGCAACGATAAATTAAGGTTTCTTCAAAGAATTTGCTGTAGTAATTGTAGGACCTATACCCCCTCTAATCAACAGTTGTATTCGATGGCTTTAGCAAAAGTAACTTGACTCTCTAATCTTCTTTACATAATAATTGTCATCAATAAATGGGAAAATACTAATGGCACTTATTTCAGAATTCATATTTATGTATTTATTTATTTATTTTGACTATATAGCTCAAATTCTGCAATCTGACACATTAATTATTCTGATTTGTGATTTTTTAAAATTTTGTTCTATTATATAAATGTGTAAGCTTTTTAAATCAATATATTTTTCAGTTTTATGTGAAGGATGTATGCAGGAATATGAAATAATTTCACCTCATGTCTCTTTGAATACACAGATAATAGAAAGCAGATAATAGAAAATGTGGAGAATGATATTATCACTGAGGAGAAATCTTATGATATAGATAGCTAGAGATATTTGCTTTTATGATATTATGCTGTTCATTATAGAAATTTTTTTTTGAGAAGTCACATATAAATGAATACTCATATATGAGATGAACTTTAAGTGTTTAGTCACTAGAAATGAAAAAGACAAACATGTTCACTTTATAGTGTAGAAATATTCCATATATAGGAATACTAAGACTGAATACTGTTTTCATTCAAAGCAAGTAAAAACAATTCACAAATGTGGGGTTAAGGAATCAATGCACTGAAAATGGGATTACTTTTTATTTAATTGATATGTTACATGTGAAAAACCTCATCATGTTGTACTTATGAATAATGAGTTCCAGTAAAACTTCGGACCGATAATGGCTGTTTTAAAATGTGGAAATGACACAGCTGAAATTCCTACAAGGAAACAAAGTCTTTGGTAGAAGTTTTATTTAGGCTCCAGCATCTACATGGCTACACAGACACAAAAGAAATTCTTAAAGAAACAGAAGTAAAGTCCAAGAAACAAATCATCATTACGAAGACAGGGAAAAAATTATATGACTAGTTGTGAAATAAACTTTTTTCAGAAGAATTTTAAAGATATTTAAAAGTGATTTCCAGGATACAATTTAATAGACTCTGAATAGTATATAGTCTTTGTACTTCCAGCTTCACTTAGGGCAGAGGTTATAGGGTGATCAAACATCTTAATTTGCACAGGACAAAGGACTTTCCCAGAAGTAGTAAAACCAAGAACATGCATAGCCCAAACAGGACAAGCTGGTCATATAAACAAGCTACTCTCACCCTTAATGCAAGTTATCTGAGAATTTTGTGAAAGAAAAGAAACCCATGCCCAAGTTTGTACCAACAGATTCAATTTGAACTGCTCTGGACTCAACCCAGGTGGTATATTATTTAATTGTTTGTGTATAGTTTTCTATTGCTACCATAACAGATCGTCACAAACTTAGTAGTTTAAAACAAAACTAATCTATTATCTGACAGTTCTGTAGGTTGGAGTTATGCGTGGAGCATGGCTCAGATGGTTTCTTTGGTTAGCCTCACAGGGACAAAGGCCAGATGTTGGCAGGGAGGATTTGAGGTTTGGGGCATAAATTCTTGTCCTTGCTCACTTAAGGTTGCAGAATTTAATTCCTTGAAGGGGTGGGAATCAAGTCTTTGTGGTGTTTGCTGAATATAAGGTACAGACTGCTCCAGATCCTAGAGTCCACCTATATTCTAGAACGTGACCCATTACTACATCATCTTCGAAGCTCACAGTGGTGGGTTGAACCCTTCTCAGTCATCAAATCTCGTGAACTGCCCTCCTGCCTCATCTGTCCTGTCCTTTCCTCCACATCTGTCTGATTCTTTTTCTTCCTCTTCTACTTGTTTCAGGTCCATGGGATTATATTGGGTCAGAGTTATGTAAGGCCTTCTCCTTATTTTAAGGTAAGCTGATTATTATTACTAACCTTATTTTCACCTGTGAATTGCCTTTGATGATGTACCTAGATATGTGTTTGGTTAAATAACCAGGAGACGGAAATTTTGTGGGAAGATCTTTACAATCCTGCCTACTGCTGTTTGTGTTAGGCTCTCTGAGTAGTTCTAATATGCATCTATGTTTGAAAAACATTTTTTATGAATGTCTTCATCCTATCCTGTTACCTGATCTCATTTTCTTCCATCCCTCCCTTGACAAGCATCAGAGACACTCAATATGGAAATAAACAAAAAATTTTGTCAGTTTCAGTTTCTTTGCTATCATATAAAGAACTTCAGAAGTCATATTACTTTCCTATTATTGCTATGAAAAGTTTCCACAAACACAGTGTTTAAAACAACACAAAGGCTGTCTTACGTATCTAGAAGTTAGAAATTGAAAATCAGTCTCACTGCACTAAAGGCAAGCTTTAACAGGGTAGATTCCAGGCTGTTAAAGCAGCATTCATTGCCTTGTTCATTCACCTTCTAGGTTCTGCCTGAACTCATTGGCTTGTTCCTCACATCAGTCCAGCTTGCTGCTTTCATCTTCATATCTCCAATGACTGACTCTGAATTCCTGCCTCCTGCTTCTAAGGCCCCTTGTGATTATGTCATATCCACAAGAGAAACCCAAGATCATCTCTGCATCTCAAGATCATTAACATATAATCATTTAAAGCCCTCTGCCATATGCGCTCACACTCAGAGATCCTTGGAATTAGAACATAAACATCTTTGCGGGACTATTTTCAGTCTACCAAAGAAGTGGTCACTCCTATCATTACAACAACAACAAAATAGAGAAATTATAAATCAACACTATTCTAGACCCATAATAAAATGTAGGTTGCAGTGCAAAATGCTCCCCAAAGTCTGAAGACACTTGTTTATCCACAGAGTCACAGGTGAGATCTGCTTACTGAAGCAAAAAATCCATGGGTATATAAACTGACAGAAGTACTTGAATGGCAATTTTCATGAACTGCTGGAAACTGAGCCCGTCCGGTATGAGAGTGAGAAACTGCTGAGAGCCACAGTTTCACGGGGCTCTAAACTTTTTGTAATTCAACTCTAATAATTTTGCCAGGTTCTCACTGACAAGGTCTGAGAAAGATGCCTTTGTGACTCAGACAGGTGAGGAAAAATAGTCATGAAACTTACCTAGAGTCTTCCCTACAACAAAGGCCTACTCCCTATAGAAAAACACTTCTCCAGGGTCTTCTGCAGGCTGAAAGAAGGAATTCATCCCCTTCCAATAGACTAGACTATCTATCTCACCTATAGGTGAAAAAAACAAACAAAATAATTAGTCCATATGAGTGAGAATTTCAAGGACATTGATAGTGAATACTACAGCCAAGGACAGGAATTAAGAAGCAGAAATATGAAAAATACTTCAGAACATAGGCCCATTTAAAGACTGGGGATTTAAGATTAAGAGGGACTTACTCTCAATTTTACACCACGGAAACATAGCATGATAACAATTAGTTGAAGCTAGAAGAGACGAGAGGCATGTACTCTGACTGAGGAGTAGTTATGGAAGTCCAAAATCAACAGAAGAGACAAAAATGAGAATATTTGAAAAATATAAGTCTTTGGTACCTAGAGCTATGGCAAGACTTAAGCACACCCATCTCTCTAGCAAGATTTAAGGCATCACTCACATGAAAAGCCTCTTCAGTTCATATAACACGGTACAAAATGTCAAACTTTCAACCAAAATTACAGGGGAAAGACAAGAAAAATATATTCAGAAGATACAACACAATCATCACAAAAAGACTAAGATGATACAGATGTGATCATCAGACATAACATTTGAAATAACAGTTAATATCTTAAAGGATTTAATAGAAAGTAAAAAAAAAATGCCAAATTAGATGGGAAATTGAAACAGAGTGATAGAAAGTTTAAAAAAGAATCAAAGGAAAATGCTAGAAATAAAATACTTCTGGCAAAAATGAAGCATATCTTCTATGGACTCCACAGTGGACTCACCAAAACTGAGAAATAATTCAGTGAGTTTTAAATTTCAAGGAGAGTTCTTAAAGTAAAATTGAAAGATAGGCAAGGACACCCAAGAACTGTGGGATTCTTTCAAAAGATGTTGCATAAACAGAGTTGGGACATCAGAACTAGAAGAGACAACAGAATAGAAGACATATTATAAGTGATAATGTTTGAGAACGACCCCAAATTAATGATAGACAAAATAAAAATGCAAAAAGCTCAAAGAGCAAGCAACATAAATATCTCATTTTTTTGTTTATAAAAGTTTTGTTACTCTTACTATACATGGCATTTATTGAGTTCGTTCTAGAATCAGCCATTGCTCTAAGTACTTTTTATTAATTTGCTGCAACATTCCAACAAGAATATATGAAGCTATTTTGTTGATTATAAAAACCTAACTCAAAGAGCGTTTGGGTGACATAACTAGCATGACAGAAATGTTCGACCCTGGGAATCTGGCCGTCGAGCTGACACTTCTACCATCTATTTCTGCAGACCGATGGCGCCCTGATGCTCTGTAAATGTTCACTGCCAAACAGGTCATCTTCTAGGGGATTACCAAACTGCTGGTTTATCTTGCTTCTATTTAGAAAATGTATACAATTACATAATTTACTCTGAATTGCTATGAATACATTTTCTGCCATTCTCAGAATAGATGGCTCACAGTAGAAAGTAAAATTCTCACAGAAAATAACCACAATACATTAATTACATTGTTTGTGTATCTGTAAAAACTGAGACTTCCTGCGTCTCTATCCCTAACTCAGCACTGAGAACTGAGATCACCTGTGTTGGCAGAACGTAGTTATTTGGTACAGATATTTTTACTCAGAAATATAAGCCTGTAAATCAATAAACAGTTTTATTTTTTTATTCAGGAAATTCTTGCAAGCTATTTTTTTTCCCCAACATATAGAGTTAGCTCATTTAGGGAAGCAAGTGTTTCCCTCAGACAATACATTTCTAACCTGTCCAAGCAGCTTGCTTATTTAACAACAGCTAACTTATCAAGACCCTTATCTCACTCTCTCTACTAATCTTAATTGTGTTAAGATCTTTGCTCAAATCCAATTAATTTCCTTCTTTGAGAGAACCAGAAAAAAATATGCTTTATCTCAGACCCCAACATCCTGGAAATATCTTCCTCTGGCCATTTCATTCTAAATCCCTAAAAAGACTCAAGAATTTTTTTTTTTCTTTTTTTGCAGCGGGACCAATAAACTTATCTTTGTTTGATTAACAGATTATTCTATTCTCCTTTGATGGTGCCAACAGTCAGCAACTATTTGATAGCTGAACAAGTTTCACCTATTTTATACACTGTAAATGTTTACATGTTACATGATACTAGTTAATGACAAATGGGGTATCATAGAAGTCAAGTGATTGACGCCATATTACACAGGTTAAAAAAATATATAGAGCCAAGTTCTAGGGCATAGTTTGACTCAACTATCTGAACAGTGTTCATGCACCTTATTAAATACATCTCCATGGTAATTTTTTCTCTATGGAAATGAAGTCCTTTTAAAAACCCACCACTTCTATGCAATAGAATAATTTACCTTAATCTCTAGTTCAGCATTCTGTGAGCTGAGGTCCTGTATTTTCAACTGCCTGCAGGACTTTTCCACTTGAATGCATTTCCATCATCTGACACCATTTAACTGACACCATTTAAACTAAATTCATCTATATGAAAAATGTAATGCTCTAGACTTCATTATTATGCCAAAATTTGACAGTCATTTAAAAAAATCTTATGCATACATTTCTTGTCTCCCTATTAACATGGTAAATGTCCTGAGGAAAGGGGACTCACAAGGTACCTCTCAACATTGTTCTTCTCCTCTGCTGAGCGCAATGTAGTGCGGGAGGGTGTTCAGCAAAAGGAGAGCAAGGAACGGTGTCCAAATTGAAAAAGGAAAAATGATAGAGCTATGAGTCATTTTAATTACTACATTAAATTAGGTTCAATGTGATGTTTAAAATTACAATTTAATTTGATTCAGTGCTCATAAGTTAGCATCATTGGGATGCTCAGAAAAAAAAGCAGGAGTACTTATAAAGAATAATTATTATACCCTTACCCGAGGCAAGTTGCTCTTGGGACATTTCAATTTCCAAAGAGATTTGGGGAAGAAGCACATTTTAAAGAGGGAAGAAATAGCAGAGTGGTAAGGGATAGATACATTGAGGCCAGCAGTGCAATCACAGGAGGAAGTGCTGGAAGAAAGTTCTCAGTAAACTGATGGGCTTTCTTTCCTACAATCACCAAAGTTGGTGCCCATAGAGATGACCCACGCAAAGACAGTTTTACATTACTCAGAACTTGTGCATCTCTTCCAAAGAATGAGCAGCAAAAAATATAACAAAAATGAAGGGCAAGCGAGGGAAAGAGCAAGATCGGAACATTGGCAAACACCAGGACTTCTAAACTGTCCCAGCAGTGGTGGTGAAAGGCAATCAAGAAAGCAAGTGTAAAATTCCTTCTTCCTGTAATACAGAATTACACAAAAGAATGAGAAATCATATATCAGAGATAAATCATAATTATACAACATTAATTTAAATTTAATTTATAGATGTTCTACCAATATTGTTTAACCCACGGGGAGATAATATACAATTTATTCCTTCAGGAAGAAGTGTTTATTAGTAGTTCTTAGACCTTGCTGCTGTGTGGGACTTGCATTTCTCTACTTCATTCTCCTAAATCCTCTTTTTGATCATTTCACACTTTCCTCAATCTTCTTACACTTTCTAAAACTTCTCCTGAGCAGGTAACTCTTAACAAATTTCTGAGCAGAGAAAACATACCATTAACTGAATGTGGATAGATAAAACAATTGCATTTTTCAGGTAGTGCAAAAGAATCACAAAAGTAAAGTTGTCTGGCTGTGGCATTTTTGGGGGGAGTAGGTGTTAGCCTCATAGTTGATTCACTTTTACAGAAATATTATCATAAGTCTAGTCTTTTTTCATGCTAATCCTCACAGCAGACAGGCAAATGAAAAAATCTTTTTGATAATAAATGGGAATATCAGAATGTAACACATTTTAATATAAATACATTTTTAACATGTTAACTCTTGAACAGAGCTTTTAGTATTGATCAAGAGCAACTGTATTTATATAATTATGCACATACAGGGCTACATAGATATTTTAATTAAATATAAATGTAAACAAAATTATAAACAAACAGTACTGAAATGCGCTATTGACGAAACTGATAGAGAATCCCTGAGCCACTAATAATGTAGGTAAAACTAATTTAAATCAAAATATTTAGGGTGGCGCCTGGGCTCAAAGGAGGAGGGGGCCGGCCCCATACACTGCAGGTGGTGGGTTTGGACCCAGACCCGGCCAAAAACTGCAAAAAAAAAAAAAAAGTGTATATATATACAAATATATATGTGTGCGTATATATATATGTGTGTGTAAATACACACATATTTACTGATGATCTAGTTAATTACTGCTATAATTCAATTTTGCTGGTTAAAACACAGCTGTAGAAATTTTAGTCAGAGATTGTTCCTTTTGTGCAAAATACTCACCCAGCATGAAATTTAATTACATTTTTGAAATTTTTATTTTGCAGATTAAATTATAAGCCATTTGAAAAATTATTAATATGTCTACATTTTGCTCAACATTTTACTTTCAGCTATAAGCATATTTGTTGATACTGGATTTAAATTACATTTATAGTTTACAAAATAGTTCTTACAGTGAAAATTACGATTTGGAGCTTACCAACTAAATCTTGTCAACTTTCACCATATCTGTTGACAGGAGCAGTGATTCTTCTTTTTCTTCTTCTTCCTATTTAATTAACCATATTGTTTGTATAATAGCCACAAGATGAGTTCAGGATTTTCCTTACTCCTATGACTGCACAATTTGCTTTATTGAAATATTATTGCTTTACATTTTTTTTTTCCTGACAACTGGTCCAGAAAGTGCTTCTTATGGTGAAGTTGTTAAGGAGACCTTCCAATTTTGTAGTTTGTTCCTTTAAAGATGACCAGCATCCAGTTCTTTATTCATGATGAATTAACCAATGAAAGCTCTACCAAAAATTTTGAATTGTTCATTTAAATGCATCTTGATTAGTTAAAAAAAACCCCAAAGTTACCATCATTCATTCAATCATACAATAACCTCATCTGACTCCTTGAGGTGAGTACTAAGTGTTCCAACTATTTATTGAGGTACAGAAAACTACTTAAAACTTAAAGGCTTCAAATAATCACCATTTCATTATTACATCCCATTCTCTGAGCAAAGAATTCAGAGCAGACACAGTGGGAATGTTTGTTTATAATGGAAAAGCTCCAAAGGAATAATTTGAATATACAAAGTTTCTTTTTAACTTGATCAAAAGTTACCTCTATTGCTTTTAGTTAAGGTACACATAATGACATTTTGATACACATTTGCATAGTGAAGTGATTATTATGGTCAAGCAAATTAATATCTCCATCACCTTACATAGTTACTGAGTGTGTGTGTGTGTGTGTGTGGGTTGTATGGTAGTAGGATCAATGACTACTTTCTTAGCAAATTTCCAGTGTATGATAAGTTATTACTAACTATATTCCTGTACTATATGTTAAATCTCTAGACTTATGCATCCTATGCCATTGCAACTTTGGACTCATTTTCTCACCTCCCTGACCTTGGTACCAAGTACTTTTTTCTCTGTTCCCATATATTTTATTTAAAAAACATTATTTATAATTATTATAGGAGTGGAATGATGGCTACCAGAGGCTGAGAGGGTAGTGGAGAGGAGGTATAAAATGGGAATGGTTAGTGGCTGTAAAAATATAGTTAGAGTGTTAGATAGAATGAACAATATTTGATAGCATGACAAAGCAATTATACTTAACAAGAAATTGGAAAGTATCTGCCTGAGATTATGCAGCATCTGCCTTATTTCATTTAGTGAGATATCCTTCAGATTCATCCATGTTGTTACAAAGACATGCTCTCCTTGTTTCATGAGGCTGACTAATATCGTATTGTGTGTACATAAGTACACACACATATACACAGGCATGCCTGCCACACAATTTCTTTACCCATTTGTCAATCAACACTTAGATTATTTCCACATATTGACTATTGTGAATAATGCTGCAAAGAGTATAGGAGCATAACTGTCTCTACGAAGTGCTGGTTTTCTTCCTTTGAGTATGTACTCAGGAAAGGAATGACTGCATTACAGGGTAATTCTGGATTTAGATTTCAGAGGAACCTTCAGGTTTGCACAAACGGCTGCTCTCACTTGTACTCACACCAACAGGACATAGGGGTTCTCTTGTCTCCATGTCCTTCTAACACCTGTTATCTCTTACATTTTTTCTTAATAGCCATCCTAACAGGTGATAGCTCTCTGTGGTTTCATTGGAATTTCCATGATGATAGAGCACCTTTTCCATAATTGTTGACCATTGTTATTTTTTTTCCCAGAGAACTGTCTATTCTAGTCCCTTTTTTTTCTACATTGGGTTTTTTGCTATTGATTTGTATATGTTCCCTATGTATCTTGGATATTAAACTCTTATCAGATGTATGGTTTGAAAATATTTTCTCCCAGACCATAGGTTGTTCTTTAATTTGTTGGTCATTTCCTTTGCTGTGCAGAAGCACTTTGGTCATAGTCCCACTAATATCCTTCTACTTTTATTGTCTGAACTTTTGGGTTGATATCCAAAATTATTACTAAGGCCAGTATGAAAAAGGCGCCCCGCAGAGAGCAAATGTTCTAAGATAACTAAGTGGTGGACGCCTCATCTGTTATAGCATCACTTCCTCCACACGTTATTCATTGGGGCTGACAGAAACCAACATATTTTAAAGGAAGAGGTTAGAAATACTACCCTTGATAGAACAAATGTCACAAAATTTGGAGCCGTGTTTTAAAATTGCCATCTGGATCTAGTGAGGAGT
Source organism: Perodicticus potto (assembly GCA_963574655.1). Classification (NCBI taxonomy): domain Eukaryota; kingdom Metazoa; phylum Chordata; class Mammalia; order Primates; family Lorisidae; genus Perodicticus; species Perodicticus potto. Next base: position 10,319 of record CAUYRH010116639.1, read on the forward strand.
AGGTGAGCATAGAAGATACAAGAAAGTCAGAAATAGCTCCCTAAATAGACCAGGGGAAAATAAATCTTATGTAGTATCTCCCATATTTAATCTAGATAGACTATATATGAAAAGTAGTGATATCCTAAGGTGAAGATACAAGAAGCAGGATGTTTAAGAGAAAGGTAATGAAGATATAGATAAACTCCCCATTTTTAACTTGATTTGACACCATGTAGTACTATTGACAAAAATGAGGAAATATTTATTTTACTATTAATGACAGCATCATTGTAACCCTTTTTAAACACAAATACATAAATTCTTTTGGCAATTTGCTTAATAATTCCTTTTTATTCTGAAGCTTCCTAGGCAAGTGCTAAATGAACCTAGTATTAATGCATGTATCCACATGTTGAATATGAAAAGTAAAGTGAATGAATGAAAAGATAAAGAAACAAGGGAGAGTTTTTTAACCTTAATTACAGTAGAACATTTGTAAGTTGACCACTCAAGGGTCTATAATACATTAGTCAACATTGAAATGTTGTCAACAGAAGGAAGTGGGCATACTGTCCTTACTGATACATATAAGTGGTACGTGTCTTAAGCAGTGTGTCAATGTAGGGAGAATGTCAACTCTGGAGGTTCTACTCTAGTTAATTCTTTCAGAAAATATTTTCATTTTGAATAATTTCTTGAGGATTTTTTTATTACTTCACTTAAAATGACTCAGAATCATCATAAATTATTCAAAAATCATTCATCATAGAAATAATGTGAATGCAATATTCTTTTCTGTAACTTGAAAAAAAGTCAAAATTTATTACATAAATATAAGTCAGTTAGCACTTAGGGAAAAAAAGAAGTTCAAACTGATTAGAGTCAGTTTTTAAATGGAATTGACTAATGTGTTGGTAAGTGTCACTTCCAAATTGTTAGGAAATGAAAGGTATGAACAATAAAAAATAAATTAGAAATTTATTTTTATCTAGTAATATTAAAATCCTTTATCACTATATTTGGTTAAAACTTCACTACATATTCATCCTCATTATTGATTCCAGAAATTAAAAAAAAATAAGTATGATATTCGCACAGATTATTCATCAGAGTAATTATTTTCTGGAAAAGTAGAATTCAAGTTAATAAGCATAGTGAGGGAGCTTAGTTTGCCATATTGAACCCTTACTTGAGAATATGTACATAATATAAAAAATGTAAATTTTTGTTGTCTTCGAACAGAAATTTTTTGCGTCCATTTAAATACTCAAATATGGTTATTCTCTGTCCAAATATCTTAATCCTCAGCATTAATAGGATTCATTCATTAACACAAATTGAGCACCTATTTACAGTGGTTCTCAACCTTCCTAATGCTGCAATGTATTTCCATGGTTAAAAAGGGGTCACGACCCACAGGTTGAAAGCCACTGACCTATTGGATGCTTGGACCTCATCACTAAACACAACCGAACTTTTCTTCTCAGAAAACAAACATAAAGTAAATAGGTAAATTATGATATATTTATATGTGATAAATCTTACAAGGAAAATATGGTGCCAAGTAAGGATATTTGAAGAATTAGGAATGAATATCATGCCTATAATTATAAAAAGATTCATCAAGATCAATGTAGGCCTCATTTGGAAAAATGACATTTGAACAAGAAATTGAAGAAGGGCAAACACTAACTCGTGTATATTTACACATTCATAACATAAGGCAAAATCGTTGAACTGTTGAAATGTCAGTAAGGTTGAATTAAAATTTTCAAGGGAAGAGCATTGAGAGAGAGAGAGTTGGATGGTGCAGTGTGAAAATTATATGAGGACCTGTGGCCTACTGTAAAGACTTACTAATACTTTGACTAAAACATGGGGCCAAACTTAGGTTTTCACATGATCAGAGTCATTCTGATTACTGCATTAACTGCAGGTCTGTAAGAAGAGTTGGGGAAAATAATTGTGAGGCCATTGTAGAAACACAAACAAGAGCTGATAGCATGAGGGCCTGGCATGTTAGAAATAAAGGTGATGAGCACCTTTTTGTATCTATTTGCAAGGTAAAAATGCCACAGAATTCCCTGATGGTTTGGAAAAAGGATGTGAGAGAAAGGAAAGAGAAGAGTAGAGAAGGAGGCCTATGTTTTTAACTGAATAATTGGAAGGGTGGTGATGCCATCAGCTGGGTGTATAGAAGAATGGGAAGTATCAAGAGTTCTATTCCTATTTAGTATGTATACTCACTGCCTATTTGAGGTTTTTGTTCTTTCAAAAATATTTGGTTTGGATCTCTTCCAGAAGACCAAAAATCACATCATAATAAAGATATTTGTACAAGAATGTTTATTGCACCCCAATTCATAATTGCTAAGTCGTGGAAGAAGCCCAAATGCCCATCAACCCACCAATGGATTAATAAATTGTGGTACATGTATACCATGGAATAATATGCAGCCTTAAAGAAATATGGAGACTTTACCTCTTTCATGTTTACATGGATGGAGCTGGAACATATTTTTCTTAGCAAAGTATCTCAAGAATGGAAGGAAAAGGGCAGCGCCTATGGCTCAGGGGGCAGGACGCCAGCTCCATATACGGAGGGTGGTG
>CAUYRH010116644.1:0-10913 GCA_963574655.1 Perodicticus potto
AAAAATGGGACATGTACAAAATAGAATAGTATTCAGGCACAAAAGGAATGAAATCCTGCCATTTGCAACAACTGGCAGAAAACTGGAGATAGGAAGTGAAATAATCCAATCACAAACACACAAATCTTACACGTACACGTGTTCATTCATACGTGAGAGCTAAATATTAATTGATCTCACGCAGACACACAGTAGCATGACGATTACCAGACTCTGGAAAAGGTAGCAGAGGGTGGGGTTGGTTAACAGTAAAGAATATACTTAAATGGATAGAATCAACAAGGAAGTGACTATTAGTCCAGCACAAGTTACAGTGATCTTTGAAAGAGTGAAATTGGATTGTACTTAACACAAAGAAACGTAAATGCTTGAGGTGAGTTTTGTTTCCATTTTTTTTTTTTAAAAAAAAAAAGCTTTTTAAAAAGTTAAAGAGAAAACAACTATAAGTATCTACTCAATTAGACTTTTCTAGACAGAGTCTCATATTGAGTTGCAAAAAAGAATATGGTAACCTTTCACAGAAATGTTCTTATAAAGTGATGTTTTAAAGTTTTGGCTGAACTCTAAGAATATGGTATTTTTTTTTTTTACACAATTATGCCAAGTATTAAATAATGTCCCAGTTTCAAACCTGCTCTTCTATATATTACCAGCTTTGAGATAAGGGGCTTGTGACTCTGGAAACCACATTTTTCCTTCGCCAACTGACTGCATCTAAGGATGTAACAAAAGGGGGCACCGGAGAGGCTGGAAGACTGAGGAAGCAAGAAGGAACAAACCCCACTCCTGTTTGTTTCCTTTTCTCCTTTTCCTCCTCCTCCTCCTCCTTCTTCTTCCTCTATGATCCTGTCAGTATCCGAAATTATTGAAAAAAATAGTTTATTGCAGTTTTTAATTTTCTGGCTTATAGAACCAGCCTCCTTGTTCATTCTCGTGGATGCATTGTGCGTTTTCAGGCCTGACAGTGACAGCCAGCTGGAGCCCTCTTGGCAAGGTCTAGGGCCCAGGTCTAGGGATCCTTCTCTTAAACTTTTAAAGTATTGGTATGCATAACACTTCCTTTTGGTAATCGCTTTCCCAAAGTTTCAAGTGGTGTGTTATTTCTGTGCTCCATTTCTGTTTTTTTTTAAATTCCTCCATTTCTACTTAATGATTTTTTATATTGAATTAGCTCAACTAAAATGACAGGCATTGTTTTTCCCTTTATGCACTTTTACTGATCTGAGATTGTTTTAATGTTTGGTTTGATTTTAAAAGTATTTTTCCTATACTAATATTTTTCTCAGTTACCTATTTCTAGAAAACTGAATGAATAACTTGTTATCTTTTTATCTTAGCAACCAAATAAATTATCCAAATATGTAGTGAGCCTTTATATGTATATATTACATAGAGAAACATCTATTAATTTTACTACTTATCTAACAATGACCTAAACTATCAAACATATGGCACATTTGAAATTAAAAAGGGAATTTGTGGACCCTTAAAAAAAAGTCAGAAAAATAAATTCAATTTTGGTACCAGTATGACTTGCCAAAATTGATTATCAGGAAGAAGCTTGAGTATCACATAGTCAAATCCGTAGAATATTTGAGGTTGGACAATTAAGTTCCCAACTCATCCTAGAAAAGTGCTACATACCTTATTGTGGAAAATTACTACGGTCATCTTCTAAGTACTCCCCTGCTGTGCACCAACTCCAGCATCTAGTCCACCCTTCAAAGCCCCTTTCCTAGAATGAGTTCGTGAATGTAATTGTCAGAGCTCATGCAATGCCAGCTCTGATGGCCATTCCAGAAAAAGAATTCCAAAATTGCTTTCAGGGTGGACTAGGTCCTGATGTCCTTGTGCAGCTTCCCACAGGTAAGTACTGGAAGGACCTTAGTGATACTTAGCAATGAGGTACATAGCACTTTTCCTAGGGTGAGTTGGGAGAACTTAATTATCCTACCTAGTACTACCAAGATGCTGTCACAGTCCTTTAAATTGTATGTTACCTAATTGAAACCATGGCAGCATGGACTTTTATTAATTTATAAGAAGCTATGATATTTTTGAATTATATAATCCAAAACAGTTTAAAGACCACTTGTGAAATTATTATATTGACTCCTTAATTTTTCTGCATGGTTGTGCTAATTATATTTCAGCCTTTCAAGCATGTGTTACAATATAGTGCTCTGGCATATAAAATTTTATGTAAGATTCAGTGTTCATAATACTCTCATAGGAACCACTGTTCCACAGAATTTAAACTAATAATGCTGAAAAGGATGTTTACCTTCAAGATCCCTGTGGCACTTTAAAAGATCAATCAACTTGGCACTTTTGAAAATTTAAATTAAATTGATGATGTCTCATTACACTCTCTTTGATAATTATGATTACATAGAAGTAGAATATAAATCTTAAGGAAACTAGCTGTGAAAAGCTAACTAATAGAAAACAAGATAGATGCTGAATGTAGACATGGTGACTTTTGTTCACTGATAGAGTAATTAATCATTTTATTATAATTACCTTTTCATTTATACCTAATGTATATTTCATAAGCAAAAAATATATTAAAGTAACATTAAAAGAAATGAAGCTGACTTTTGTATATTAAGAAATACATGTGTTTATAGTACTAATTTAATATTTATATAATGATTTTCAGACTATTCTAAAATTATTTGACTTCTATAACAAATGAGAGCATATTTTCTGCATGTCAATGTAAAAATGATGCTTCAAAACTGCATTTAAAAATTATCAACCAATATTATAGTTCAAACAATTAACCTTTTATAGATATTAATGATAATATCTTTCCTTTAAATTTTATGTATAGTTTGAAGGAGAAAATTAATTCTCTTAAATGATGCACAAAATGCATTTTCTAAAGGTTAATAACCATTCTTGAATTTTAAAACGGTAAATGTGGAATAGAATAATTTTTTTTACTTAAAATATGTAATTTCAAATTCTCTATATTTTAGTACAAAAATTAAAAAGGAGGCAAAACAATCATTCAGTCAATCAATCAGTTCCATCCAGTACCACTTGTCCATATTGGCACAATAATGGAGAACGTGCGGAATTGAGATACTAAAATAGATGTATTAAAAAATAAATTTATCAGGCTATAAATAGTACCAATATGAAGAAATGAATAGTTTATTGGTAAACATAGTCCATGGGAGACATATTATAGAAAAGAACGTACCAAATAATCCAAAGTCATTAGTTAGAATTCTAATGGGATTTTTTTGTTTTTACTTTTCCAAGTCTATCTAGAATAATACATGGTTCCTATAACATGCACAGCTCACCTGCCACTCAAACTCTCATAATATGAGCAGAGGAGAAATTTTCCTGCACCAGGCTCTGCAGCTGCCCCAAGGCTGTTTTTTCGCAAAGTGCCTCCAGTGAGAAAACGTCTTTTAAACAGAATTCCCTGCCACTCGACACTCCAGAGCAGGTGTTGGAAGATTAAGGCCTGTGTGCTAAGTCCACTCCAAAAGGTATTTTTGTAAATAAAATTTGATTGGAACCTAAGCATACCCATTCATTTAGTCGTATACTAGGAACCCCGACTGCAGAACTGAGTAATTGTGACAGAGAATGCATGTTCCACAAAGCCTAAAATAGTTTACTATACGGCCCTTTATTGAAAAAAATCCTGCTTTTGCCTTAGAGGGCAAACTTCCAGTGAGATTCCTAAGCCGTATTTCCAGTGGGTCCTGCTGCTGCATTATCGTAGTGCCTTGTCTGCTATGGACGGAGTCACGGCTGTGTTCTCTCCAAGTCCGGATTGGCCTTTGGAAGGGGAGGTTTTCTTCTGTGCGTTGTCTCTCAGCTCTATCGGGGGTGGTTGCTCTTTAAATCTGCTATTCCTATAATCTCCAGTGTTCTCTGTGCTTCCTACTAGGCAATCCCTCATTAGTCTAATCCCTGATATAGTGAATCATAATATTAAACTTCACCTGTTCAAATTATTCTATTCTGTCAAATCATTCCTCATTGGACCCTAATTAATATCAGTGAATATCTTTTTTTTCTTTTTAATTAACATGTGTCTTTGACTTAAAGTGAGTTTCCTATAGAAAGCTTGTGGTTTTTTCTCTCTTAAACATGTGTATATACAGCCCAACCACCTGTACCCTTTACATGAGGGGTTGGACCATCCATTTTTTAATATAAAGTGTTAATATGGTTGGATCAAGCCTACCATCTTTCTCTTTGTTTTCTCTTTCCTCCATATGTTCTTGTTTTCCTTTTTGTCTTTCTTGTTTTGAATTAATTAAGGATATATTAGACTCCTTCTGGCTCTGACTTTGACTGATTATTGTTTAATTGCAATTATTTTATACATTTGGTACATTTTTCTCATTACATATAATAGAAAGAGAAATTTAGCTCCTGCTACCACATCATAGCTGAAAGTTCTAATCCAAAAAAGAATTTTTTGATTTATTTTTATTTTTCCCAGATTTGCATAGAATTATTGAAAGTTCTTACAAAAGAATAAATACTGAAGACAGAAAAATGAATAATAAAGTGAATTGTAAAAAATGTCAGTATTGTGGAAAAAGAGGAACTGGAGACAAGCTATCTTAAGATATGTGGCAAATATTAGGACATAGGATAAAGCCACACACAGCTTTTCATTGACCTAGGAATAGAATAACTTATCATGTTAACTAACTGAATATAGAATCCAGAATGAGAAAATAGTATTTTTGAGAACTTCATACATAATATAGAGCTTTTAATGGAAAAGAATGGATTGGTTATTCCTAGTAAAACTGATTGTACAAATAGAATAAAATGGAGCTTGACCTTTATCTTTACTCAGTTTGTACAAATAAAATTGAAATAGCTTAATATTATATTTCTTTAAAACTATATACCTTTGTTTTCCAAAACGATTAAAGACCTAATGTGAACTGGAGTTTGGACGAATATTACTAACTCAATTAATTCACATAGGCTAGGTTCTGCTGCTATGACAATCCCCAAACCTAAATGGCTTATAAAACTAACGGCCTATATTTCATGATGTTACCCAGTCAGTATCGGCTTTCTGAGGTTTTTATGTCACCCTGTCACCAAAACTGAAGTGTGAATTATCATCACAAATGATACTGGTTCTGGAACTAGCTCTAAAAACTTTTTCCAAGAAATAAGACCTGTCTTTTCTATGAAGAGTTTACTGGCCAAATCAAATTCCATATTAGTGATTAACTTCAAAGAAAGAAAAGTGTGAAGTAAAGTCTTGATACATTCCAAGAAGATGAAATAGAAATATTTCTTCAATACTTCTTATGAATACCTCACGAACAAACCTGGAATCTATTTTTAAAGCTATTAAAGATGATAAAGTATTATTGACTCCAGATATTTATATATACATATATTCATATCACTATATACCCTACACAAAGTTAATAAAGAAATGATAAATCTGAAAAATTATATAATAGATAAATGATCATCATCATTATCTGTCATGGGCAAAGAATAATTGTAAGCTGACAGGAAAAAGGTACAAATGCTTACAGACCCATTAAAAGTGGCAAAAAAGATAACAATAAAGAGTACCAGGGATCAAATCCAAATGTTCAATAAATACATGTAAAGAATCAACATATAAAAAATAAAGAAAGAATCAATATAAAGAATCTTACATGTACTCTCAGTGAGGACAATGCATAAATTGTTAGTGAGGTGTATCATCCCGTCTGAATGAAGGCAACATAAAAAAAAAATGCACCTGTACCTGGTGGAGATACAAAGGAAACTTTGCTGAGAAAAAAGAGAAATGTTAGCACCTTATTGAAAAGCAATATATACCTATTAAAATTAAATATGTATCAATGTGAAGCAGAAATGTTACCCCAAGGAACCTGTTCCACAGGGCTGAAAGAAATAATTGAGAAAGGCCTATTGCTATACACTGAATTGTATTCCCTCAAAATTCACATGCAGAGGCCGTAACCCCCAGTACATGATTATATTTGAAGATAGGGCCTTTAAAGATGTAATTAAGTTTAAATGAAGTCCTAAGAGTGAAACTGTAATCCAATATTACTGGGTAATTATAAGAAGCGAGACACAGGGCATGTCCCCACAGGTAGAAAAGGTCAAGAAAGGCAATAGATGAAGACAGCCATCTACAAAGCAAGAGAAGAAGCCTCAGGCAAAAACAAGCCTACAGACAGCTTGATCCTGGGATTCCACTCCAGAACTGTGAAAGATCAATTCTGTTGTTTAAAAGCAAACCATCCATGGCATTTACTTATGGCAGCCCTTGTAGAAGAAGACATCTACATAACATACACAAAGGTGTCTATTGCCGTATTATTTATATTAGTACAAAAATTTTAGAAAGGACATACACATTTATAGGAAAATAGGGATAAACTACTATGGTGTGTGTATATTCACTTTAATAGATGTGACAGGGAATTTATGAGGAATAATTATGTCTATATCCCAGGTGGTATGAATAGAGTTTAACCAAGAATTTTTGAGTGGCAATATGTAGATGTAGAAAAATACTTAACCTATGTTTAAAAAGAATGTGTGTTTCTGTGTGCATAAATCTGTGTGTATGTGAGTGTTTGTGTGTGTGATCTTGCTTACTCTTGAGAATTCTTCCTTTATCCCACAAATATGGCTAAGCTTTTACATCTGTGCGCATACCCAGGAGGAATGACTCATATTTAATCAGTTGTGTAATTTTCAAAGGTTAATAAATGAAGAAAATTAAGAAGGTAAAAAAGTGGACTAGGAATATTCTTCAAAGTCGCTATGAAAATATTTGTGACAGAAGCTAGATTCATAGAGTCATAGTTCGTCTTTTCTGAACAAAATAAACAAGATTTTATTTTTCTTTGTTTGAAAAATTCAGAGGTCAAAGGCCAAAACATAGTAGCTACAAGTTTATAAAGATAAATTTTGACTAAACAAATTAATACTTTAAAAGGCAATTTTTATCATTATCTTCGAATGCCAGCAAAATGAGTAAATGTGTAAAATTATAGCTAGAAAGTTATATGCTATACTTCATGGCAAAATGCAATTTATTTGAGACTAGACAAGGTAATGTGAAATTTGCTTTCTCATCCAACAATTTTGATTTATGACCTTGTTAACAGATGCACTATCAAGGAGAAACTTCTTTTCCCAAGAGTATCCTGTAAAGAAATCAGCTCAAACTACTTTCAGATGAAGTAGTTTGAACAAGAAAAAGAGAGGAAAGGGAGAGGAGAGAAAGAAAGAGAAAAGGGGGATAAAACAAGTGTTCTGTTCTCAGAATTTTAAAACTCATAAAATATAAAGACAAATGATAGGATTAAGTGCAGTGATTGTTTGATCCCACTTTAGAACCCATCAATCAGGCTAAGATTTCCTTTCAGTTCTTCTTCATATTTTTCTCTTTCTCTTCATTTGTTGCTTTTTGTTTCTTTTCCTTTGTTTTGAGTATTTTGTAATTGTTTATTGAAACATTTTTATAACAGCTGCTATAAATTCATTGTCAGATCATTCTAACAACAATGTCACCTTGGTGGCAGCAGCTACTGATTGTCTCTGTACATTCTGTTGGAAATCTCCCTGATTCCTGGTATACTGAGTGGTTGTTCACTGAAGCCTGGATATTTTGAATATTGTGGTACAAGACTTAGGATCGTATTTAAATCTCATGTTCAGCAGGCCTCCTTTGCCACCATTCTTATTACTGCTAGTTAGAGGTGGACACCCCAGGTCCCCACAAAGCCTCCAGTGACACTTGTGGAGGAAGGTTATGGCGGTGTTTGTAGCTATTGCCTGACAGTGATAAAAGTCTGGGCTCTTTACTCTGCTTCTCTGGCAGGAGTGCTGGGGCATCTAAACAATTGGCAAAACAAGGAAATCTATTTAGACTCTCCCCTCAGCCTTTCATAGCAGGGCTGGGAATAAGTCACATGTTTTCTTTATTTGCTTGTTTTTGTTTGTTTTGTTTTTCTGTGTTGGAGTAGAATTGTTATTGTCTAAAAGTTTCTGTCTTGCTAGACTTTTGCTTTCTGGTTGTGGCCAGAGAGAGCAGGTGTTTTTTTGGGGGGGGGCGCGGTGGGGGATGTCTTTTAAGCATCCATTAGCTTTTCTTGGTGTTTGGTTCCTCCAGCACCTAGTCTGGGCTACAGGAAATAAAAGAAAACCTAAAAACCCCTTTCCGCGTCATTCTCCAGGTGTTGAATTCCCTTGCTGATAAGCCTTCTTTTCTACAACTCAGAGTCCTTTTATTTTTTTTTATTAATACATAGGATGCCCATGGATTATAATATTTTTAATATATGGAATTCTAATAGTTTAGAAAATAATACAGACTTCTTTTTCTTTATGTTTCCAGAGACATGTGAGAAAGAAATTATCAGGAAAACGGAGAATTCTGCTATATGCTTTCTGTTTTTTGCCCTGAGGAGGATTTGCAACCTAATTAGCCTTAGAATTGCACAAGAGGCTGTGCAGTTGTGTTACTGTTGTTACTAATCGATGGCTGCCCATTTCTTTCTCCATTCTACCGCTTTTCATATGCTACTATTAGAACAAAGGTACAAAATGATTAGTTTTAATTCAGGTCAAGCGCAGTCTAGGCAAAATCAGAACGTCTTTTTGGTTCAGTTTTTCCCTCTGTCCCGACTCTGCATGTTTGATGCTACTTTGTAGCCCTCTCTTCCCGAAGACCTTCTGCGCGCTCCTCTCTCAGATGGTAACCTGGCTGTGATCTGTGAAAATCCTTCCACCCCATTTGTTCTTTCGTGCAATTAACTGTAGTTAACCTATGTTTCTCTCTTGAGGGGCTCCTTTTGGACAACTAATTATCTAATTCAAACTGATAAGACACTGAGCTGTTCAACCTCCCAAGTCATATACTTTGATTTAACAAAGATTTGTATAAAGACCATGTAGTAACTCAAAGGAATTTCTAAAACAGGCATGTCAGGCATAGTGCCAAACCCATGGGGTATGGGGATACTGAAGAGATTGATTTTCTGTTCAAATGGTCCAGTAACTCATAACTCACAGCCTATGTGTATGCTCTGGCCTTGATTTAAGATCATGTTTCCACTGTCACATACCAGGCAACCAGAATGCCCAAAAGGGGGGCGGGGATCAGCATCCGTGCCCTGCTGTATATATGGGTAGTTTTTTAAGTGGAGGGCATTACTGGAAAATAATAATTTAGCTCCATCATGTATTCTTGCTCCTTTTCTCTATTTGGAATGATCACCAAAACTTATTTCCGTTTCCGTAAGAAGCATTTCTAAAACTTAGATAGGCAAGAGAGAATTTATTTTTTTCTATTGCCAGAGTATGTTAAAGAGTATCATGAGCCACTCCTTAGAGTCTCTTTTGCTTCATTAGGTCAGGTTTCTACTAAAAATAAACACACAAAAAATCACTTTGGAAAGCAAACAGAAACTTAAGATATCTGAATGGGTTAACGAAATGGTTCACACCGGTAATCTCAGCACTTTGTGAAGCAGGAAAGGAGGATCCCTTGAGACCAGCCTGGGCAACACAGTGAGATGCTGTCCCTACAAAACACTTTGCAATTAGCCAGGCGTATAACACACGCCTGTAGTCCTTACCATTCAGAAGGTTGAGATGTAAAGGTTGCTTGAGCCCAGAAATTCTAGGCTGCAGAGTTCTATGATTATGTTACTGAACTCCAGCCTGACTGACAGAGTGAGACTCTGCCTCCTTTTATTTTTAATTTCAGGTTAATGTGTGGGTACCAACAATCAAGTCACAATATTTAAATTTGTTAGTAGAGTCCATCTTGTAGGTGTGTCCTTCACCCAAAAGGTGTGCCATTCATCCCTACATTGTGCCCATTCAGTGAGAGCACACCAACTGACCCTATCTCTTTTTAAAAAAAGTCTTTTCTTAGGCCAATAACTTCAAGTGTTTTTCCTCCATTTTCTTCCAGGATTTTTATTGAGAAGACTTCAGTGGCAATTGCAACAGCAGCAAAAATAACACATGAGACTTAATTAAACTGAATAGTTTTTGTACAGTAAAGGAGACGACAACCAAAGCAAATAGATGGTCATCAGAATGGGAAAAAAATTGCATATTATGAATCAGACAAAAAATTGATAACTAGGATCTACAGAGAACTCAAAGTAAGCAACACAAAAAGAGCCAATAATCCCTTCTGTCAATGAGCAAGAGAGATGAATAGAAACTTTTCTAAAAAAGACAGTCGAATGGCTAAAAAACATATGAAGAAATGCTCATCATCCATAATTATTAGAGAAATGCAAAGCAAAACCACCCTGAGATATCACCTAACCCCAGTGAAAATGGCCCACACCATAGTGCCAAAGCTGCAGGTGTTGCCATGGGTGTGGAGGAAACACTTTTACACTGCTGTTGGGATTGTAAACTAATGCAACCTTTTTGGAAGGAACTGTGGCGAATCCTCAAAGAACTCCAACTAGACCTCCCATTTGATCCTTCAATCCCATTACTGGGCATCTACTCAGAATCAAAAAAAATCCTTTTACCATAAGGACAATTGCACTAGACTGTTTATGGCAGTTCAATTTACAATCACCAATATGTGGAAACAGCCTAAACGTCCACCAATCCAGCAATAGATTGACAAGATGTGATATATGTATACCATGGAATATTATTCCATCACTACACAGATAGAGACTTTACATCTTTTGTACTGACTTGGATGGAAGTGGAACACATTCTTCTTAGTAAAGCATCACAAGAATGGAGAAACAAGAATTCAACATCTTCAATTTTGATATGAGGACAAGTGATGCTAGTACATGGGGGCGGTCGGGGAATGGGGGAGTGGAGTGATGGAAGGAGAGAGGGGGTGAGGGTCACAGTGTTTGGCTTACTTCTTTGGACAGGAA
>CAUYRH010116650.1:0-14679 GCA_963574655.1 Perodicticus potto
GTTTAGAGACAAGAGTCTTACTTTATCACTCTTGGTAGAGTACTGTGGCATCACAGCTCACAGCAACCTCCAACTCCTGGGCTTAGGTGATTCTCTTGCCTCAGCCTCCCAAGTAGCTGGGACTACAGGTGCCCACCACAATGCCCGGCTATTTTTTTTGTTGCAGTTTGGCCGGGGCTGGGTTTGAATCTGCCAGCTTTGGTTTATGAGGCCGGCGTTCTACCCACTGAGCCACAGGCGCCACCCTCAAAAGTAATTAAAAACATTCTTTTAATAATAGAATAAACACAAATATTTATTGAGTAGAATGAAGAATTTGCCTGAATTTTACAATTCAGAGGCTTTGGGCATCAGTATCTCGAAAACCACCGGAGATTATCTGATTTGGTTAAACACATGTATTGTAGGTGGGGAAACTGACGCAGAGAGTGGCAGGACCTGGCCTCTCCAACCTGGTAAGGGGTCTCTGCTGTCATCAAGGAGGACTCTAGTCTGCTCCTTTCAAGATCTCAGACCCCCCACCCCTGCAGAAACAGCAAGTGGTTTCCTCTCCTTCCTCTTTGGGGGAGAGAGGGAGCCCAAAGGCCAAGACTGGGAGGAGGGTTCTGAATCTTAATCCATATTCTCCTAGCTCCTAACATTGTCCAGAAGTGGACTACCCTGGCTGCTCATCAGCAACCCCCACATCAAATCTGGACATAATTATAGTAATTATACTGGGATATCTAGGTAATTGCTCTAAGCATAATTACTGGAGATGTTTACATACCCACAATAGCATTAACGTAAATGATAGCATCCTTTCCCTTTAATATTCCAATATAAGGGAACTATCAGGGCTAATTAGCCAAATCTCAGCAGTAAGGATTTGGAAAAGACCTCACACTCTCCCACTACCTGCAAAGCAGAAAGGGACCCTAGACAAAGCAGGGTTCCAGTCAGGATTTCACAGGACATCAGGAAGCCTGCAGAGGGGTGGGCTAACATCTGCATTGTGTGCAGGTACTCAGGGGAGGCCAGCAAACACAAGCAAGTTCTTTTAACCTATGAACCATTCTACAACCTGACATTAGTATTCACACTTTACAGGGCTGGAAACAGGTCCTGAGAGGCCTCAGCATCCAGGGTCACCCACAGCAGGCAGTGGAGCTGGGCCTGGGGCTTTCCACGGTGCTACTGGCCAGGCCATGCTCCCAGGGCCATTGGGCCAGCTCTGTTCCCTTCCTTCCTTTTCGTGGGCCCCAGCCGGCGCTTCTTCTAGCCTCCTGTCCCTCCCTCACCCTCTCAGTTCCCCAGCATCCACGCAGTCTACTGCCCCTTCGGTCCTTTCTTCCTGTCCCTGTTGGGCGGTTGGGTGTTATCTCTCCGGAAGCGGGGTGGTGGTTAGGGTGGGAGAGGGTGGAGCATAGGGTGAGGGCCTTGGTCAGGCAGCCGGAGTCTCCCCCAAGCAGAGGAGACGTGGGAGCCCAGCCCCGGTCCGCAGATCTGACAAAGGCTGTCCCGGCGTGCGCGGGAGAGCGCGCTCGCACCCACGGCCGTGCACACACACGCACAACTGCACAAAGACGTGCACAGTCCGCCCTCCACACAGATACATTCCTTAATAGGCCCGCGCACACAGCTGCGCGCCCTCACGTACATCACACACACACACGCACGCACGCACACGGGCACTCACCCCGTAGACCCCAAATGCCGACCACGGGGCCCTGACACGTCCCTCCGCCCTGCCGTGCGCACACGCAGCCGCGCACACACAGACACGCGCGTACACCCCGCACTCCTCCACGCCCCTGGCCGCGTCCCGGGCGCTGCGCGGCTCCGTGCGGCTGGCGGCAAGCGAGGACCCGGGCGGGGGCGGGGGCGGCCAGAGCGGAGGAGGCGGAGCAGGGGCCCGGAGCAGGCTGGCCCGCGCTGCTCCTGCTGGCCGGGGATTTTCCAGCCTGGGCGCTGACGCCGTGGACTTCCCTGCGGCTGCCGCGGACCATGGGCGACAAAGGGACACGGTAAGTGCGAACGGCCGCCCGGCCTGGCGCGCGTGGGGGCGACTTGGGCGAGGGCTCGGGCGGGTCTTCCAGCCGGTGTCTTGGCTCCGCGTTCGCGATCACCCCGAGACCTGGCACCACGCTCGTCTCCACGCGATGTCTCCTGTGTGGTCTCTAGCGGGAGCCATGGGTGGCGGGTACCGAGAAGGGTAGGACCCAGCCACCCTCATGTGGGCCGCAGCTCTTGGGCAGAACACTTGCTCGCTGACACCCAGCACTGGCCGGCAGACGCAGAGACGCACGGGACAGGTTGACACCCGGGCACACTAACCCGTGGGCACACACATGCTGGCACAGGCTCGTCACACACAGTGACATGCCGTCACACACGCTCCCTGGTACACATGCATCGGCCAACACATTCTTGCTGACAGCCCTGTTGGCATGTACAGGTCACACTGCAACACACACCGGCTCAACACACATGTGCGACTGTACACTGACTCACACATACATGCTGTCACCTGCACTTGCTGTAACACTCTTGCAGGCACACACACATCGTCACCCTTCCTGACAGATGTCCCACCCACTCGGTGGAGAACAAGGCCACACCAACTCTGGCCTCCACAGACACATCAGACTAGTGTCCACACAGAGATTGGCAACTCACAAGCTGCCAGACCTTAGGGCTGCTGACACACTCATCCAGGCCCCACCTGGAAACACACACACATATCACACAGGGTGGAGGTGCCACCTTGGAGCCTGGGAGGAACAGGTCCCCTCCATCCACTCTGCTTCTTGTGTGACCTCCTGAGGGGTGGCTGGCCAGGGACTCGTTAGAACTGAGGGTGGGGAGAGGAGCTCCTGTCTTCCTAGAGCCAGCCCCGAAAGACTCTGAAAGGGAGAATTATGCCTCTGAAATGGGAAACTGGGACAAAAGGGGAAGGAGGCTAGGGCAGGGCAGCCCCTGGGGCAGCCCTTCAGAGGAGGCAGCCCTCAATAGAGGCTCAGCATTGTGCCTGACTTCCCCTCTGCGCCCCTAAGTCCCAGCAGTCCTCTCCCTGGACTCCTCACCCTTTTTGCACTCCCTCTCTCTCACTGTTTTCTTCCTTTACTGTCTCTCATCCTTGTGTCCCACTTCTCTCTCCTCCCTTCCTTCTCTCCCCTCTTCCCTCTCCTTGCTTCCAACCTTTATTTACTGAGCTCCTGCTGTGTACTAGGTGTAGCATGGGGGATAAAAGGTGTGCAAGACCCAGTTCTCCCCTGAAGGTGCTAACAGACTAGAGAAAAACCATCACAGTGGTTCTCACCATTGGGGGCAACTGATAAAGCCATTTTTCACCCACTGCCATCTGTGAGTCTCCCAACAGCATGAGAAAGGTCTTCCAGAGATTTTTTTTCTATTTTCCAGGAGAAGAAACTGAGGCTCAGGGGTAAAAGACTCTTAAGGTTTAGAAACTGCTTCCCAGCCATCCTGCCACCTCTTCCAGAATGTTAATTTTCCTCCTCCTATGTTCTGGTAGGGGAACCAGAGGGTTAGAGAGGTCACCTGACTGGCTTAAGGTCAAAAGAAGCCTGAGGCAGGGCAGAGGCTGGAGCCCACCAGGTCCATATCTCTGCAGCTGGCCTTTGGGCACTTTCTGGCTTCTCATAGTCCCCAGGTTTGAGTGGCAGGATGGGTGCCCTGCTCTGTGCTGGAGACCCAGGCTTGAGGGGGGAGGCAGCAGATCATGGGGCACCTGCGTGCACCTTGATGGTTAATCTCTATTGCAGTGGCTGGACAGCACTGTGACCTAGCAGCTCTGTCCTCACCAAATGTTGACTAAGTGCCTGGGGGCTGGGAATTCAGAGTTGAATGAATCTACTTTGTCCCCCAAGGATTTAGAACTGAGCAGGTGGTTATAATGCATGGTGACTTGTGCTGTGGGAAGCCCAAAGCAGGAGTCCCCAACCCAGTCCTGGGTGGGGGCATGGTGAAGGAAGCTTTCCTGGGAAGGAAGTGGCATTGGAGCTACTAAGCTTCATCTGGAAGGATGAATAAGCCCAAAGGTGCAGAATGTGCGAAGGTTTGGAGGCATGAAGCAACACAAGCGGTTTCAGGGCTGGGCTGAAGATGATGGGTGGGCCTTAAAAGGTAAACACAGGCCAGTCCCCAACAGCCTGGGAATGTCAAGCTAAGTAGAAGGGATTTTCTCCTCACGTTGATTGTGATTCAGAAAAGAGTGTGAGGCAGTGGAGGGATGGGAGCAGATTTGCATTTCAGAGAGATGCTTTTGGCAGCAGTAAGGAGGGTGGATGGAAGGAACGGGCCTGGAAGTGGGGAGACCAGTGAGGAGGTCACCGGCTGGGTAGAAACTTGAGAACTAAGGCTGTGAACTCTGAACTAAGGTGGCCGAGAATGGAACTGAGAAATATGCATATGGAGAAGCAGGTGGGGTCCATCAGCTTTGCTGGACCTTTGTTGGGTGTCTGGTATATGTTAGGATTATATGCATAATCTCATCGGATTCTCCCAGTGATCTAGTATTGTAGGTATTTTTGTTCCCCTTTTGCAGATGAGGAAATAGACCAGGCCAGATGCAGCATTTGTCCACTGCCATTCAGCCAGCAAGCATGTGAACCCAGGCCTGTTTGCCCACAAAGCCCTCTCTGCACACTTTTGCCTGGAGGGAGGAGCCCTTGTCTGGTTTATAGCTGGCCTCCCCAGAGACCCCCCAGTCCCAAGTTTGCTTCCTTTCTGGGCCGTGCGGTCACTAACTCACACAACATGAAGGATCAGATTTAGACAACAGGAGGGACTTCCTGAGAGGCAATCAGATGGAATGGAATTTCCTTTCCTGAAGATGTTTATGAACTCTTCTTTTTTTTAGGGAGAGGAGGATAGTTGTGATGGGGACATGTAATTATCTGCTCTCTGTGAACCTTGGCTGTCATTTCTCTTGGTGGTTAAGCCCTGTGTGACCTATCTTGGCTGGAACATGGGGAAGTCCTGTGGCTTTGGCCAGGGCTGCTCCTGGGGCTGCTGGGAGTGGTAGCATCAAGCCTGGCCCATTGTCTCTGATCCCTGATTACCGGCCAATCTCCGGGCTTCATTCTTCTCCATGGCTGGCTTTCTTCCAGGTTTGAGCCTTCTTACCTGAGATTGAAGCTTCCCACTGACGTGGGGTCAGGGCTTCAGAATTGTGGGCTTGCAACTCCCAAGGCTTCTGACACTTTGGGGAGGTGGTAGTGGAAGAACAGTAGACTCATAGCACACCCCCCAGCCATCCTCCACTGCAGCCAGAATGGCCTGCTGATCATTTGGGTGAGGTCTGCAGAGCTGGGAGCAGCTTGGCAGGGGAGGCAGGGCAGTCTACTTTAGGTTGGAAGTTGAAGCTTTAGGGAGGCTTCTGCATAGGTGGGTCTGGATCTTAGGGTAGGGATCAAGGTGTCGGGCAGGGGTTTGAAAGTCTTTGGTGTAAGGAGTTGGAGGTTTCTGTGAGCTGTGAGGCTGCGGCACTCTATCCAGGGCAACAGCTTGAGGCTCTGTCTCAAAAAAAAAATTGAAATGATAAAAGTCTTTGGTGTAGAGATGGTAATTGACTTGGGCAGTGTGGATATGAAGAGAGGACTGCCAAGGGTATCTGGGGCTTTGGAGAATATCAACGCCTAGGGATAGAGAGAAGAGGGAGAAGCGAAGGGAGACTTTTTGGGGAGCCAAAGAAGCAGGAAAGGAACCACAGAGGATGAGCTGGAGCAAGTGTCTTCAGATTTAGCTAGCGGGCAGGGGCTGGTGACATGAGGTTTCAGTGTAGTGGGGAAGGCAAAGCTGCATACAGGGGGCAGAGGAGAGATGGAGAGGCCCCTATTTTGAGCCTCTTGGAGGAAGGATGTGAGACCGTAAGCTGGGGGCAGTGGGAAGTAGGGGCATAGGAACCCAAAGTGGTTATCCCAGCTACCTCTTTCCTCTGTCTGGTATCCAGAGGCAGAAGGCCACTGCCCTGTGTTGTCCTTTAAGTCTCAGGCTGAGAGATGGACGCACATTGGTGAGGTGTGAGCTGGGAAGGCATCCCCTGTGCTGGCTACAGAAAGCAGAGGCATCTGACTCTGGTGGGGGACTTGGGGAAGGCTTCCTGGAGGAGAGGACCCCTGAGGCGAGTGCTGGAGTATGAGAAAGGCCTAGGCAGAGGAGGGTGTTCTCCACAGAAGGAAGAGCCTATGAACTTTTTCTGTAAATTTGGCTTCAGTCAAAAGGCTGCATGCAAGGATTCAGATGGCCCCATGTGGCCCAGAGTCTGCAGGTTCACCACCTCTGGGCCTATGCTAAGTTGCAGATCCTGGGTGCAGGTGTGGGAGTGTGAGGAGTGAGGCTATAGAGAAAGGGGCAGCCCTGGCCAGCAGGCTGTGGGTACCACAGTGAGTGCATTTCAAGGTGCTTTCTTATTCATTCATACCCCAGATGCCTTCATTCCCCCACCTGGAGCTCCTTGTGGTTCGGGGCTATTTCTGCTTCCTGGTTGTTGGTCCATTATCTACTGCTGGGTCTGGTTCGTGGCAGATGCTTGGCACAAGTTTGTTGAACTGGACTGAACCTTTTCCTCCCTTCTGCTATCAGCCCAGGAACTTGCTAAGTGCTGAAATTAGATCTTTCCCGTTAGGGAATCCTAAGAATGAAAGCAATATTTCCCACTTTAGACCAGGTGGTAGGAGAGAGGGATGGAGTCATGACTCCTCCATCAGATTGGCAAGTGGGATGTACCACCCCTATTAGAGTAGGGCTCCTGGAGGTGGGGCCTCGTATGAGCCCTGGAATCAGAACAGGTATCTTGTCTCAGAGGGTTCCTGGCACCTGTCCCATGTGCAGGATGGGTCTTGTCCCAGGGGGGATTTGAGTCCTAGTAGAGGGCTAGAGAATGGATGGAGTAGCAGGACAAGGTGGGTTTTTTGTTTTGGAAACAGAGTCTCCCTTTGTTGCCGAATATGGTGGCCTGGAGTCATCATAGCTCATGGCAACCTCAAACTCCTGGGCTTAAGCAATTCTTCTGCCTCAGCCTCTTGAGTAGCTGGGACTATAGGCACATGCCACCACGCCCAGCTGATTTTCCGGTTTTTGTAGATATGGGATCTCACTCTTGCTCAGGTTGGTCTTGAACTTCTGGCCTCAAGCAATCCTCCCATCTCGGCCTCCCAGAGTGCTAGGATACCAGGCCTGAGCCACTGTGCCAGGCCAGGGTGGCTGTTTTGAGAGAGGAACAAAGGCCTCTGTTGTCCCAGCCCTCTATCCCTGCCAGGGTTCCTTGGCCGGGTCATCTCTCAGGAGACGCAGCTCCTCCTTCCTGGGACTGGCCCCATCTTTAGTTCTACTTCAGAGAAACTGCTTGTTCCTTCCCAGGAGACCTGGTGCCAGATGAGGCCCTTGGGAGGCCAGGGCTCAAGAGACTGGGTAGACAGGTCCTCAGAGTTCTGTGTGACCATTGAGGGAGCAGAGCAGCTTTCCCTCTGCCTGGGGCTGGTTTGGGGCTGAGCTGAGCCTGGCTAAGGCCACAGCTGAGCCATAGATCTCCCTCTCTTAATTTAAAGAAATTCCAGTAAGGCGGGGCACTGCAACTGATGTCAGGTCAGCAGGAGACAGGACTTAATGTCTGGGCTGTCAGTGATTCACCAAGCCATGCATGGGCCCAGATGAGGCAAGGTCCCTTTCATTATGACCCTAGATGTCTGGTCCCACAACAGCCCACTTGATTCTTTGCAGTGTCATCTCTTTCCCCCAGCCTTGTGATCAATGGGCATGGACAAATTTGGGCAAAGGGCTAGGGGAGGGTGTTGGGTGTAGACTACAGGGATGCACCATCTCAGGAGGGTCCCAGACTTGTAATCTGCTGCTTACTCATTGCTGTGTGACCTTGGGCACAACATTCATTCTCTCTAGTCCTGGAGTCCCATGAAAATCAAATCAGCCACATGTGAGGCCCTCCTCCTGTGTTCTGCTAGTGAGTAGTTGGGAAGGTGGTGTCCTTTCTTCTAGGGGATTGCTCAGTCCTCTGCCACAAGCCAGTGAGACTGAGATTGCCAGGGAGCACGTTCCGTGTGGGGATGGGTGGTGGGTGCTGAGAGCCAGGAAAGAGTTGGCTCTTGCTTGAAAACTGCTGTCTCCCATGGGATCAGGCCCTTGAACCTTGTTCTACCTCTCAGGTCCCATCTCCTGGAGTAACTGATAGGTCCTTGAAGGTTTCATTTGACTCTGTTCAGGCTGTTCCCTCCTCACTGACACCCTTCCTTCTTTTCCTTTCAAGGCTCAGCTTGGGATCACCCTCCAGGAAGCCTTCTCTGAGTCTCCATGCTATTCTGGGGCACACAGCCCCCTCTAGGGTCTGATTAGCATAGATCAGAATCAAATTGGCATGAGATTAGGTTCTGGGAGAACCAGATTTCCTGGTTTCAAATCCCACCTCTGATACTTACTAGCTTGGTAATGTCCCTGATTATTTAACCCTTGTCTGCTATAACGCCCTCATCTGTAAAATGGGATAGTAGGTTGTTATGAGGACTGAATGAGTTAAAGTAGGTAAAGCACAGAAAGTCCCTATCACAGGGTCAGTGTTATGTCTTAGCACCTAGATGACCTCTTACTGGACTTACCTCCACCATCTGGCTGTAAGCTTCCCCAGGGAAGGACCATGTTTGATTCACTTTTTGAGGCCCCTAAGCCCTCTACAGAAGCCTGTATTATTTTTTTTTTTCTTTTCTTTTTTTTTTTTTTTGAGACAGAGCCTCAAGCTGTCACCTTGGATAGAGTGCCGTGGCATCACAGCTCACAGCAACCTCCAATTCCTGGGCTCATGCGAGTCTCCTGCCTCTGCCTCCCAAGTAGCTGGGACTACAGGCGCCCACCACAGCGCCCGGCTATTTTTTGGTTGCAGCCACCATTGTTGTTTGGCGGGCCCGGGCTGGATTCGAACCCGCCAGCTCAGGTGTACGTGGCTAGTGCCTTAGCCCGTTGAGCCACCAGCGCCGAGCCAGAAGCCTGTATTATTGATGGCTCTCAGTACTTGATTGGTAACATGATCCCAAATAATTCCCTTCCTATCCTTCACCTGTGCCTCTTCTTCCAGAAGCCTTCACTGATCTCTGAGTGCTTTGTGATATTTTTACCATCTCCTTTTCTCAGCACTTGTTCCTCCCTCTTTCTTGGGTGCTGGTTATTTGCACACTTGTGATGTCCTCTTGTGCGGTCAAGAACTTCTCAAGGGTACCTGGCTTGAATCTGCTTGTCCCCAGCACCTGTGTAGACCTGGCATAGCACTGAGCTCCATAAATATTTATTTAGTCAAGGAAGCTGAACATAGGCTTTTCACTAGGAGTAGGTACATGTGGAGAGTGGGCCCTGTGGTTGGTAAAGACAATTGGGATATCAGTGCTGACTTCAAAATATCTAAAAGTAGCCCAGAGTCATAGGAATTGGATTATTCTTTGTGAACCAAAGAGCAGAGGTCACTGGATGATGGTTTTACTTTGCTGTTTTCCGTGAGAGAGTGTGTTTCTAATGACCAGAGCTACCTGGCAAGTGGATTGGTAGCTCACTGCAGCCTCTGGGTCTTTGCTCCTTTATCTTAAATGCTATTCTAGCTCTGTCTACTTCTTCCAACCCTACTTCCTAAATAGGTGCCGGAGCTGGGTGGGCTCCATTTGTCATCCGTATCCTCAGACGTTTCGTGAGCCTTTCCCGGGTGTGGGCAGTGGCGTGGGGATGTAGGGAGTCCCTCTTTAGGATGGATATCCGGGTTTGGCTCTAGTCTATCCAGTGTGGTTTGACCTGGCCTGTGGAGGGGACCTTGGCTTCCAATGACCCACTAGTGATCAAGGAGCTCTTTATGCAGCTGGAGAGAACTCCCTTGGCTGGCAGAGCATAGAGCTCCCCATCGGCTCCCCGCTGGGCAAGTACACAGAACCCACCTAATTACTGGGGACAGAATTCTGGGCACTGGATCCAGCAGGCTGTGGTCACAATCAGCTAATTAAACCACCCAAGAATTGCTCCTTGGCCCAGAGGAGCCATGAGACAGGGGTGGGGGTGGGGGATGGAGTAGGGGGTGGTGAGGCTGGGAGGAGAGGTAGGAGGGGAAGCTCAGAGATGGGTCTGCAGGGGCAAAGGGGAAGGGAAGCAGGAAGCAGAGAGAGGGTAGGGAGCAGGAGAAGGGCAGGCTGGCAGATGGACAGATGGAGAGGGGCTGTCTGTGGGGAACAGCCATGCAGGATGAATTGAAGGCAGGGGCTCTGGCTGGGGAGGCATGGACCCCACTTTTTCACTATCCCTATTACACTTGGGGTAAGCTGCTTTTCCTCATCATGCCTCAGTTTCTCCATTGTCAGTCAGGCTCAGAGGGCTTTGCAGTCTAGCTCTACTGCTCAGTTGCTAGCTCCATGGCCTTCAGCCTAGGTCTTGGCTTCGGTTTTCTCACTTGGGAGATAGGTGTAACATTGTCACCTACAGCATGGGGTTGCAGGGGCAGAAAGGGTAAGGATTTGATAAAAACTTACTGTTATTCAAGACTAAGAGTGGGTCTCAGCTTGTCTTTGCTCCTCCCCTCCTGTCTCCCTCCCCTTCCCTTCCTTCTCCCCGCTGTCCAGAGTTGTGCACACAGCTGGGTGGGGCCTGTGCCCGTGAGAGCAGGAGCTCTGAGGATGGCCGGAAGGGAAGCGAGATTGCCCAGGGCTGGTGCGGGGGCAGCTAGGCCCCCTTTCTTTCAGTCCCTAATCCTTGGCAGATTCTCTAGGAGGAAGTGGGGCGAGACTGGGGAGCAGGAAGCCAGGTTGTGGAGGGAGAGCCCTTGGCACCCTGGCCTCAGGCCTCTCTCCCTTAACCTTCACCCCCGGGTGCAGAGCCCAGAGTCTGGTTTCCTGCCAAGGAAGCCAGCAGGCAGGCCACTGTTTCACATACTCAGAGAACAACAGCCTTCCTGGTTCCCAACCCCTAGCAGGAAGTGGCTGTGTGGAGCCTGGGCACTTGGAACACAGGGCCTGCCCAGGGTCTGCCAGATCTGGAGTGAAGCAGTGAAGAAGGGAAGAAAGACGCCCCCACTCCCACTGGGCTGTGACATGCCAGGGCCTCTGACTCCAAGGAAGGTGGTTATATAACTCAGCATGATTCTCTGCTCCCTTCCTCCGTTACTCCCTAGAGGGGCATTGGAGGAGGTGCTTTGCTCACAATTCCTGGGCCCACAATTCATGGTGACTGTCCCTCTGCCTTGGGTGGGTGGTGAGCCGTGTGTGCTGCCTTGCTGCAGGCCTCTGGGACTGCCTTTGAGCATTGCCTCCTCACACTCCTGGGTGCAGAGCCTCAAAGGGGAAAAGCTTCATTAGAGGAAACAGGCCTTGTCCTGAGATAATTTGCCTGCACATTGTCCCCAGAGGGGTGCTGACCTCTCTGCAGCCAGAGTAACAAATAGCCAGCATTTTACAGTTTGTTCCATTCAATACCACAAACATGTCTCCCTCCACTCAAGGCAGGTCTCTCTCTCTCTGAGACAGTGGCAGGTCTTTCTCCAAGTGGTGAGGCAATTTATGGAGCAGCTCGGCCCTGTCCCCTGCCCAAAATGGTATCCTTACTCTGAGGCTGGGGCTTGGCCCTCCTGGGTGCTATGTTGGCAGGGAACATTAGGACATGGGACACCGCCTTCCTGGGGCCTGTGGGCTGGGCGTTTCCAGGGTTGGTTCGTACCCTACCTATTAGGCCACCATGGCCTCCTGAGGAGGTTCTTGTAAACAAAGGCTTCTATGAGTATCAACCTGGTCCCAGGGCTGGGCTCCTAAGGTGTGAAGAGCAAGCAGAGGAGTTTCCACTCTCATCCTGCTCAGCTGTATTAGGGGAGAGGAAAGAGATGATCACAACACGCTGTCCGACAAGGAGTGATGGAATCAGTTTATAGCAGGGACAAAGCAAGTCCAGTAAGCACTGGTTAAGGGTTAGAGGCAGCTCCTCAGAAGGAGGGCTTTGGAAAGTGCATTTGATGAAGCCAGAGGTGATGCTTTTCTTAGCAGTCTCTCTGTGACATGTGTTTTCATCCAGGACTAAGTTCCTTCACCAGAGACTATAGAACCCACTGTGTGGCCGGCACAGTGTCACGCACTGACTTCGTTGCTATCAGTTAAGGAATGTCTTGAGAATGCAGACTGAAAACTCTGCCCACTCCCCGCCTCGGGCAGCCTCAGTTTGGGGTCTCTATGCTGAATGGTGATAGATACATGTCTCCCATAGTACTTTTCTATGATGAAAAGTGAAAGTTATACCACACGGCATCACAGTGCATACATCATGAGTGTTTTGAGTCTGAAGAGAGGAAATGGGGAAGTTATATCAGGAGACATTGGGCTCAGCAAACCCACCATTGGAAACTTGGGTCTGCCCGATCAACTATGCTGGAGGGCAGGGGGGTGCAAAGCTTCCCTCTAGCCCAGGAGATACTGCACAGAGATCCGATGGCTGTTTCCTAAGGAACCAATGGTTGGGAAACCATGTCTTAAGCTTTGGGGCTGTGGAGTGGCAGCTAGGGGGTGTGTGCACTCATCTCTACAGCTTGGACCACTGTCTTTGGGAACATAGAGGCCACCTGACATGGTGGAGAGAGGCAGCAGGCTTTTGCCAGCCTCTCGGGATAATATTTTCATCCTTTCTCTGTTGTATCCGTGTTAATGAAAGGGCCTAGCACATTAGCAGGGCTCATCAAATGGTTCATTTTGTTCTAGCTCTGTATAGCCCCAGGGCAGCAAGAGAAACCTGGAGGCATTTTTTTTTTTTTTTTTTTTTGTGCAGTTTTTTGGCCCGGGCTGTGTTTGAACCCGCCACCTCTGGCATATGGGGCTGGTGCCCTACTCCTTTGAGCCACAGGTGCCGCCCTCTGGAGGCATTTTAACACTCAGTAAGGAGATTTTTTTTGTTTTGCCTCAGAACTTTTTGATATCCTAAAAATGACAAAGCTGATCACACATCATAATCAAGTGGTTAATATGCACACAGTCATTTCTCACATTATGTGGAATGCTGACTTTTCTTGTAGCAGCCATTCTGTATGGATACTTGAAACAAGCCAGCCCACCTCTGATGTTCGGCATTTTATCGGTGTAACTTTGTAGTAGGAATAACATTCAAAGAACCTGACGTGGCCCCAGAATGAGCGCTGACCCACGGTGTAGGCAGACTTGACTGCTTCTATCCTCAGTTTCCATTGAGTACAGAGTTAGATGGGGGTGCGCCAAGCTCCATGAAGAAGAGAGCTCCCTCTCTCTCATGGACAGGCACGGTTCGGGGCATCCATGCTGAATGGTGGTGGGTACATGTCTCCCAAAGTACTTTTCTTCTCCTTCCACTGCCACTGGCTCATGTCAAGCCACACTTCTGACCTGGACTGTTGTAGTATTCTCTTTGTTGCTATCTCTTTTCTCAGTCTAAACCCTCCAGCTATTCTCCTATTCTGAAATTCACATCTGAGCATATCTGCCCAGCCAGAAGACTGATCCATTGCTCTCCATCTCCTGTGGGAAATCCACAGAGAGCCCTTCAGGATCTATCTCCAGCTTCCCTTCCCACACTTGTTTCTTAGTTCTGTCTACCACACAGCCAACACCTGGAGGCAGTGACTTTTTTTGGACAGTCCTCAGCAGTCCATTCCTTTTCTACACCTCTGTGCTTTTTTTTCAAGCCGGTCTCTTTGGTTGGAATGCGCTTCCTCCTCTGTCTGGTGAAATTTTCCTTATATTTTTAGGTTGAACTTAAAGACATCTCCATGTAGTTCACTTGAATAATTGCATAGGGCACCACTCTGGACATGCAGCCTTCGTTTGACTATGCCCCTGCCCAGGCACAGTAAATGGCCCTCCTCCGTGCTCTCCAAGCACCTTGCACGCTTCCCTGGTGGTACTTTGTGTCAGAGCTGACTGCTGACACGTCAGTTCCTTCTGCTGGAGGGCAGATATGCATCTGACACCTCTTGGATCCCCAACTCTGGTTGGGGGCTAGCACAGTGGAGGCCAGAAGGGGGTGAGAGATGAGTCAGGGAAGATTCCCTGGAGGAAGTGAGCCCTGAGCTGCTGACCCAAAGGAGAAGCATTCTTTCCTTCTTCTGACTTCCTTCCTGGTCTTGGGGCTGAAAGAAAACAGCTGAAACTGACTTTGAAACGTATATACTTTGAAATGGGGGTTGGGATTGTCTATCCTGGAGATGATTAAATAAGGACTGAACAGAGCTCTCTTCCTCCCTCCTTTCACACATTTCCTGAATACCTAGGACATGCCAGACCCTGGGGCTATACAAACGAATTAAATAAAACATGTCTTTATGTTTTTCTCTTGCTTTAATGATCCTGCTGGGACCTGCCCTTTCCTCAGTCTGTCTTATTGGATCTGAGTTCAAGTTGCGACATGTTGCTTATAGCTCTGTGACACTGGGCAGGCCACGGCTTGTTGAGCCTTAATTTTCTTATGCACACCACGAGGTGATAATATCCTCATAAGGTGGCAGCTGATCATTTGTGTGAGGTGCTGAGCAGGTGCCTTTAGTTATGGTTTCTCACTGAGTAGTAGCCACCTTCAGACTGGAAGCTTCTTGAGGGCAGTGACTGTGTCCAGTACATCAGTGTGTCCTTGGTGCCTTGCCAAGGACCAGGCACACAGTATATTAGGGTGATCAACCATCCAGTTTTCCTGGGACTGTCT
>CAUYRH010116651.1:0-41290 GCA_963574655.1 Perodicticus potto
TTTGGGAGGCTAAGGCAGGAGGATCATTTAAACCCAAGAGTTTGAGGTTACAGTGAGCTATGATGACACCATTGCACTCCAGTTTGGGGTCAAAGAGCTAGTCCCTGACATAAAAAATCAAAGCAAACAAACAAAAAAGAAACTACAAAGCCAGCGAACCTGTTTATGAAGGTCTCTTTTATAAGGACATTAATCTCACTATTAAGGCTCTACCTTCATGATACAGTCACTTCCCAAAGTCGCTACTGTCTATCATCTTGGGGGTAAGGATTTCAACATATGAATATTAGAGAGTCACCATTCAGACCCATAGCACGTACAGAAATATACATAAACACACATCTACACAATTATACTATCCTGATGTGTAATGTCATTTCACTTAGATATAAATTATGGAAATCTTTCTCTCCCAATAACTATAGCTCTTTATCATCATTTTTAAATGGTAGCCTAGTTTAAAATTTTCAGTAATATAAAGCACATTATAACATACTTAAGCATATATTTCTGAATGGTTTTCCAAATATTTCTATGGGATAATCTTAAAAACTGAAATTTCTGTGTCAGAAATAATATAACAATATTAATAACTACATTTGTTAGATTATTCCTGGGTGTGAGGGCAAGATTCCCAATGTCCATGCAAACCTTCCTCTCTTTTCCATTCTGACCATATTATTCACCATCCATATATTTACATAGAGCCAGTAGGGGCTTATGCCCAAGGGACTGTGAGTAAATGGTATGTGTCATTTATGGTTAGTGAAAATCTTTCTGACCCTCTACTTTTGTTTTCCATGTCACAAAGACACTAGAGTATAGAGATGGTGAAGCCATGAGATTTTTGAGTCACCCTTTGGCAGGAAAGCTAAACCACGCAAGGCTGCTAGAACCATGGCAGTTCCGCAGTAAGAGGTTAAGTCACTTGTGTCAGCTCACAAGTTGTGTGAACTGACATGTGATATTTCATAAGGAGGGAGTCTTGCTCCAGAGGCCCTCCTGAGAACCTTTATATCATTCTTTTTCCTATTACATCTTCTTGATTCATGTTTAGACTATATGCTAAAAACATTGTATCAAACTAAAATCTTACAGTAGTAAGATTTTCTGACAGTGTCCATTTCTCCCCTTGAACTCTGATAATAGGTATTGTTAAATAGATAGATAATGGATCATATTGAAATCAATTGCCATTGAATATGCATTTTAAAAATTTCAGGTTTGAATCTTGTCTATACCAGATTCAGACTGAAGGCCATATGACTTATATTTCCTCCTTTGAACATGACTGGTGTACATATTTTGCCTATATGTCTAATATACAGAATTTGAATATTCTTGTTGCATAATAGCTCATTATATAATGAGAAATAGAAACTCACTATTACTGTGTCCTGCATAAATGGAAAAAAGTTTGCATAGTTTGTATTTAGTCTTTCATCTCTCTTGGTTCCCTTCAGAGAAATAATCAGGAAAATTTTACCTTTTCATTTTTGTTTTTATACTTAGAAAACTTTACCTCACACCAGAAGTATAAAATAATCAACAATGCTTTTCGTTTTTTTATATAAAATAGTGTATTGGGATAAAATTTTAATTTTTCCAGACTTTTTTATTCTAACAAATTTGTTTTGTAGTTTTCTTTTCTTGATAAACTCAGCTTTTGGTCTATTTATATTTCAATGTTGTATTCTGGCTTATCCTTCAAGTCTGAAACCCAGGAAAGTACAGAGAAGATGCCAGAAGCACTCAAAGATGTTTCAGTGTCTAAGAAAGAAGATATTTAGGGGATTTCCTGAATAGTGATCTTAGTTTCCCTTCACTGAGGCTGGCCAGACAGATTAAGATTTAATGTGGATGAGATTCAAAGGGAACGATCAAGGTAATACTAACTGACTAGAAAATATGCATTTGATTCTTCATCATAGAGCTCAGTTCTCTGGTGAGGTTCACCTTGGTGTCTATGTTTAGTGACATACCAATTGAAATTATTTTAAAGTCTGTGTCTGGAAACTTTAAATTTTGCATTACCTGAAAATCAATTGTGTCATTTTCTTTTGGTTTATTACCATGATACACTTGAAATTTTTTTATTGTGTGGGCACTGTGTATATACAAAATTGTAAGAACCCTGGATTAGTTAGTTTTTGTCAGCAAATTAAATTACAGACAATATAACCCTCATCCAAGTAGGAACAGAGATGTTTTGAGGTGGGCGTTTAGTCTCTCTTAGGTTTATTTATGCCTTTATGTATTTATTTTCCTTTTTCATTAGAATATAGTCCTTCAAGATTGTGAACTGAAATCCTGGGTCCCTCTTCCCTGACATGTCTTAGACTGTAATTTTTATCTCTTTAGCACAATTAGATCAACAAAAGCCCAGTGAGTCTTCATTGTCTTCCCTGCCATTTTATTTCCCTTGACTTCACTTCGGTCTCATTGCTTCCTTGTGAATCATGAATACCTGGTCAGTAAAACCAGCTCAGACTGTTAAGCTCACAACTCTACACTGTATTTCTTCATGAAATGTTGGCTTCTCATGTCCTTTCTCTCTTATTAGCCTTAACATCAAATTTTATCTTGATCTCATAATACTGCCTAAAGTACTGCTCATCTTCTCTGCCTCTATTGACATTCCAGTCTCTTTCATCAACACAAATCACAAATTGGTGGATGTTTCAGGGGTGTTCAACCTGCAGCAGGCAGGTGCATGCTGATTTTATGAGAAATTTTTTGCTTATCTGTGGCATTTCATATCACAAAACGGGCGCAGGGAACTTTTCCTTTGCTAATCAGCTTTCCTTAATGTTTGTATATTTAATGTGTAGCTCAGACAACTCATACATCCAAAGTGAGGTAGAGGAAAAAAAAAAAAGGGTTTGACACCTCCTGTAAGAGCCACAGGATGTCAGGTTATCTCAATGAGCATTTTCTCTGTCTTTGACTTTGGTTCCTCAAGTCCTGACTATCTTTCTAAATCTTTGAAGTCTTTAAAAGATTATAATTTTTTATTGTTTTTATTTAATTTGGCCTATGTAGCTGCTCTCTGTGAAAGATTTGATCCATCACAAGTTAATCATTATCAGCGAGGAAACGCCTACTCAATGATGCTTAAACCAAAATTCCCAACATCTAGTGAACCAGGCTCTGTTTTTAAAAAGAATTGTTTGGCATACCACTAGCTTCCTTTCTTCCAATTTTCCCATCTGACCTTAGAGGGGCACCAAGGGGAAGGACCTCTTGCCTACCCTCCATTTAGGACTTTGAGTAAAAGGATATTGTTGACTGCAAAGTTAACTGGGAAGCATGGTGTACCCAGCACGTGTTTCCTTAGCTGTTTCTTGCCTCCCATTATTCTATATAAGACTCCAAAGTAGCAAGTGTGTGTCCCCCAGGGATAAAGTATTCATGACAGAGAATACTATGTAATGAGGGATGAAGACCAGATTTCTCAGGCCAGAAATAATGAGGAGTTAAAGTAGTATCTCATATAGTACCAGGGGGAGTCAGGATCAGGGCAGGTGAGATAGGGAGCCACAGCTGACATGGCTTGATGCAG
Source organism: Perodicticus potto (assembly GCA_963574655.1). Taxonomy (NCBI): domain Eukaryota; kingdom Metazoa; phylum Chordata; class Mammalia; order Primates; family Lorisidae; genus Perodicticus; species Perodicticus potto. The sequence continues at coordinate 3,563 of CAUYRH010116651.1, forward strand.
AAGCAACCAGATCAAAAATAATACCGACCCAAAACTTCATCTGTCAGTAGCACCAGTGTGAGTCTCACCCAGGTAAATAAGGAACAGTGCCTCAGGGACATGAGGATGCCAGCACACATCCAAGCAGCAGCCTGTGCCAAGAACTTCTCTCTTCCATTGCAAGGGAAATAGGTCAACCAGAAACTCCCACAAATATAAGTGGATGATATTTTTGGAAGAGAAACAGAGGGAGAAGAAGGTGCCCCAAAAGACTAAACATTGTTATCTGAAGAAGAGCTTGAATGTTGCCTAAAGGTACTGTTCAAATTATCAATGCAGTTATAGTTTAAATCATATCGGACGTTGATCTAAAGATCATACCTATGAACTGTGGTTGGAGGGACACCTGAAAGCTCAGAGGAGCAACAATTCTCTGGAAAGTTGAATGATAGCTATACTGAATGGCTGCCTGAATGAACACATTAAATAAATGAATGTGTATATTCTCATACATTGCAAAATGCTGGAGCTGAAATCTAAGGCAGAGAGGAAAGATCATTCAGAAAACTCTTTGTAACATTTGTGTGGCTTTTCTACATCTTCAGGATGAGTCTGAGTCTTTTTAATTTTCATATATCACATGGTTAAGTTGTGGACCTCTCCAGCATTAGTTTTTTAATCTAGGGTGACTGGAAGTGCCTGTAGGGATTTAGATTATAGCAGTGCACAATGCATATTGTATTTAGAAACCAACAATGTCCCTGGTTTGAGGTTAGCCTCCTTGAGCTTACACAAATTACGCTATGGCAGGAAATGTTCTCTGAAGTTTTTATTAATAAGTAGCATCCTGTGAGATATGTCCAGTGAATATTTAGAAATGACTATCTACTACTTCAGATGATATCCTTGTTAGCTATTCTGAAATGTTACATTGGTCTTCATTATCAAACAGTAGAGGCAAACATGGAAATGAAGGAAAAAGAAAGCTTCTATACCTTTCAGTGAAATCCTTGTAATAATGCTCCTAATTATCAGTAAATGATGAGAAGCTTCAGTGTTATAAATCTACCTTGTGCCTAGTAAGAACAGATCGGCTATCAAAAATGGTACGACGACTGACTCCACCTGACTCAGAAGGCCAGAGCAGCACAGACTAGTCAGCAAGTAGGTCAGAGCTTCCTTTAAAAAGACCTGTGTGCTCTGCAGCCTGCCAAACATCTTTCTCTTATGTTTCTGCTCTCTGTAGGAGGAACACTCCTGCTGGGACTTAGTGGATTTCTTAATAAATCCAATTTGAATTTGTGTTTCTTAGAACTGTTTTGGAAATTTGTTTCTTCTTTTTTCTTTTTCGCCCAAACACAATATATATTTTAAGGTACCAAGTAATTAAAATCTCTGTATTAATCATTTAGGCCTTAAGAAGTTTTATATTTGGGGGGGGGGGTTTATAGAGTTGACTATAAAGGCAGAGAATGTGGAAAGGAGGATGCAATTGCATCCCTCTCCTTCATCTTAGTTTGGTTAAGGCCATCAGAGCATATGGTCATATAGCATAAAGGAAGGAGAAGCAGGAGGACCAGAATACAGATTGAAGCTGATAGAAGAATCAGTGTGGTAAATTTTACCATGGTGACTGACTTGTTTGTTTCTAATCTTAGAAACAAAAGATGTTATGTTTTTATTTAAAAAACATAACTCGGTCAATTATTGCACACCCTTTTTTCACATGATATTGACACAAGAAAGACCTCTGTCCATGTGGCAGAAACTCCAACAATGTAATTCCAGAACCCAAGCCCTTTGCCTTTTGTTCTGTGTCATCATTTTCTTACCCTTGTGAGGTTAATTCTCATGATTCTGTGTTTACTCTATGACTGGAATGCTAAATTAAGCAATTTGTTAAGTTCTGCAATGAAAATTGCTTTTCTTTCCTTTTCTCCCTCCTTCCCTTTCCCTACTCTTCTATTTCTCCCTCCTCCCCACCTTCTTTCCTGCTTTGCTGCTCTTTCTCTATTTTTAATATGTAAAACCTATAAATTCTCAAAATTAAAATACATAATATGTCACAGAAGATGGTAGAGTACTAAAAGTCAGGAATTGGTCTCTCCACTAGAAAGACGAAGTTGGCAAGAACTGGCAGAATCACCTAAGTCAGAACTCTGGAGACAAGTCTAACACCTGCAGCATCTAAGAGAGTACTGGTAAAGAAAAAAGGTGGAAATTTTGGTGAATTCAATATTTTGAAATTGTAGTAACTACAATTCTCAATCCCCTCGCCTCACAGCAAGTATCTATGATCATGGGGGCCAACATTTCCAGTGTAGCTTTCTGGTGTGAGGGTGGGCCATAGGGACCTTACCTTCCAAAAAACAAGGTTGGGTGGTTTGATCTGCCTGACAGGTTACTGAAGATCTGACACAAGAGCTGGACGTTGTCTCAATTATAATAGACAGGATCAACTACCCAAATAGTGTCAGTTGAGGCGATTTAAAGAGATAGAATATCCTTTTTCTTTTCTTCTAATTGGATCTAGATATTTGAAAAAAATCTCTGTTAGGTTGCTGTTTGGCCACATAGATCATAGAACAGAAACTTCAGTTACCATGTGTGACCAGGAATACAGTCTTTACAAAAAGAGTATGAAAAAGTCTATAAATAAATGGGCGACTAAAGCTTGCATTAAGCAACAACAGCAATCACTGGGATAAAGAAAAAACCTGATTTAAAAAGTCAATAAATTTACAATATTCAAAATGTCCTGTTGTCAAGCAAAACAAAGTTACAAGCTTACAACAAAATAGGAAAATCTGGCCCACTCACAGGAACAAAAAAGGAATTAATACAAACCAACAATGAAGAAGCAAAGCTATAGATATTGGATTTACTAGACATTAACTTTAAATTAATTGTCAAATGTATTCAAGGAGCTGAAGAAAACCAGACAAAGACCTAAAGGAAATCAGAAGAATGGTGTATGAACAATCACAGAATACTAATAAGGAGAAATTACAAAAATAAGCGAATGGAATTCTAGAGCTGAAAAGTACAATGACTGAAATCGCAAAAACTATTATGAATAGGTATACTATAGTTTGAATGTCCCTATCCAAAATCACATTAAAATGTCATTGCCATTATGATAGTATTAAGGGATGGGACCTTAAAGATGTCAAGAGGATGCTGCCCTTATGAATGCATCAATGCCATTATCTCAAGAGTAGGTTCATTATCATGAGGGTTTGGTGCTCTTTTGCTCTTTGTCTTGAGTGCATGTTTCCTTGTCATGCTATGTGATACCTTCCACCATGGGATGACCTTGACCAGATGCTGGTGTCATGATTTTGGACTACCCAACCTGTAGAGCTGTGAGCCAAATCTCTCTCTCTCTCTCTCTACCTCACATGCAAATAATCTAAATTATCTAGACTATAGTATGATTTACAGAAGCAAAAAAAAAAAAAAATAGATTAAGAGTGCACAACAGTAGAATTAAACAGGCACAGGAAAAAATCAGCATACTTACAGATAAGACACTTGAAATTACCCAGTCTGAGGAACAGAAAAAGAAGGAAGACACGTGAACAGAACCTAGAAGGTCTGTGGAACACTATCAAGCATACCAACATATGCTTTCTGGAAGTCTCAGGAGGAGAAGGGAAAGAGAAAGGGTTAGAAGGAATATTTAAAGGAATAGTGGTTGAAAACTTCCCGAATTTGATGAAAGACATGAACCTAAATAGCCAAGAAGCTATAAGCCAGATAAAAATAAAGAGCTCTATGCTGAGATACATCATAATTAAGTTACCCATGAAAAAGACAACAGCTTAAAAACAAGAGAAAACAACTATTCACATACAAGAGATCCTATCAAAGATAAATAGCTAATTTCACATTATTCGTAGTAACAGCCCCAAAGGTAAGGAAGACCATTGAAGTAGACTTACCCTTCAAGAAATGCTATAAGAAATAAAAGAAATAGAAATGCTAAATGAGATAAAAGGAAAGTAGATGGTGACTTGAAACCATAGAAAAATATAAGGATCATTGGTAAAGATAGCTACATAGGTAAATATGAAGTCTAGTATTATTATTATTTTTGCCATGTAACTCTTTGTTTTGCTTTCTATATGATTTAAAGGACAGATGCAAATAATGATAATAGGATATGCAGACTAACCAATCCAGAGCCATATCTCCCCAATCTGGCTCTTACGTCTCAGAGGGCAATATTCCTCTACTCTGATCATCCTTGGACCAGGCACTAGACAACTGGGAACCTCTTCTATATCTTATAACCTGCCAAAATTACTCCGAACTAGCCAATTATAGACTGTTCACCCTGTCCTGCCTTGCCTTTCTTGTAGAAATTCCAATAAAGAACCTGGCCTGAACTTCCTCTCACCCTGATCACCCTGCTGTCTTTTCCATGTGGCCCTGTGTGGTGGCACACTGTGCCTCTTATCTCTAGGACCTGTGAGTACAATCAACTTTGTTTATTCCTGAGTCTCAGCTGTATCTCCTCTCTTTTTTTTTTTTTTTTTGAGACAGAGCCTCAAGCTAGTGACCTGGGTAGAGTGCTGAGGCATCACAACTCACAGCAACCTCTAACTCCTGGGCTTAAGAGATTCTCTTGCCCTAGGCTCCCAAGTAGTCAGGACTACAGGCACCCGACACAGCACCCAGCTATTTTTGGTTATAGTTGTTATTGTTGTTTGGCAGGCCCAGGCTGGATTCGAACCTGCCAACTCTGGTATATGTGGCTGGCACCTCAAATGCTTGAGCTACAGGTGCCAAGCCTCTATCTCCTCTTAATGGCCATACCTAACTGACCCTCTCATAAGACAAATGTAAAACAGGTCACTGACATCGCTGGTTAGGAAGGTATTCTTCAATGTTGGAGTATCCCATGCCCTTTCTGAGAATACCCCTGGTTTGAAAGAGAGTTGCCTTGTTATAGATTGGCAAGTGTGGAAGTGGAAGTTCCCCATTTGGCTTCGTGCCTTTGTCAAAAATTGACTGACCAAATATGTGTGGGTCCATTTCTGGACTCAGTTCTATTTAATTGATCTATTTGTCTATTGTTATGCTAATACTACACTGTCTCAATTACTATGACTCTCTAACTTATTTTTTTTTTTCAAAGTTGCTTTAGCTACTCTAAGTCTTTTTCATTTTCATTTTCATTTTAACACCAGCTTGTTAATCTGGCCATACCCCTGTTTCTATTACAGCTTATCTCTGTCATAGAAAAACATGGTTGTATGTTACCTGATTTTCTGTTTCTTAGTAAGTAATTAAAATATGTTTGTGTCAGAAATTTAGAAAATATAGATAAGTAAAAGTATAAAAGATATATTAAAATCACTCAGACTTTGAATTTTAAAACTTATTTAAAATATATAACATCTAATCAATGTATTACATAATATGCATATGTTTATAAACATAAATCTATTGCATATGTAAAGATATAGCAGATATGTGGGTATACCCATTTGTATTTATTCCTGTGCACAGAAGAATGTTTGGAAGGTTATATACTAAAATATTAGTAGTTATTATCTTTGGTTGTCATAATTAAGAATGAACTGTGCTATAACCTTGTCATCACATTATTCTCATTAAACTATTGAAGGCTAATATAAAAATTGTTCTTTTACTATTGATGTCATTGTATGATTTGGTGCTTAAAACAAAAAGATTTAATGAGGTTAGAAACTTTCTTTCCATCTTTGCTTTAAAAAAAAACAAATAACAATAATAATAATACATCTATTTTGATAGGTATATTATATAATATATGAAACTGTAATTTGTGACAATAACAACATAAGGAGGGGATGAAAATGAATATGAGCGAGGTTAGTGTGGTCTATTATAGCTGAGTTTTTTTTTTTTTTTAATTCAGGTTGTCAACTATAATCTTCAGGGTAACCACTAAGAAAGAAACTGAAAAATAAACAGAAAAGAAAATGAAGACGGAGTCAAAATGGTTCACTAGAAAAAAATCAAACACAATAGAGGGCACTAATGGAAGAAATGAGAAGAAAAAGATTTTATATTTATATATATACACACACACACACATGTATAAGCACATTGCAAAAATAAGTACTTCATATTAGTAATCTCTTTAAATGTGAATGAATTAAGCTCATCAATTAATAGACAAAGATGGCAGGATGGATTAAAGAAAAGATAAACTATATGCTGCTTACATGAGATTTTAGACTCAAAGACACAAGTAAGTTAAAAGTGAAGGAAAAAAAAGATTATTCTGCCATATCATTCCTTGGGGGAGTTGATCTACTCTGGTTATTCATGTTAACGGATAGACCTGCCATTCCATCCTACAATTCCTCTACTAGGTATATATTCAGAAGACCAAAACTTACATTATAACAAAGATATTTGTACTAGAATGTTGATTGCAGCCCAATTTATAATTGCTAAGTCATGAAAGAAGCCCAACTGCCCATTGACCCACGAATGGATTAATAAATTGTGGTATATGTACACCATGGAATATTATGCAGCCTTAAAGAAAGATGGAGACTTTACCTCTAACATGTTTTCATGGATGGAGCTGGAACAAATTCTTCTTAGCAAAGTATCTCAAGAATGGAAGAAAGAGTATCCAATGTACTCAGCCCTACTGTGAAAACAATTTATAGGTTTCTTATGAAAGAAAGCCCAAGTATAGCCCAAGAAGAATGGAAAAGGGGAGGGGGGGGAGAATGGGTGGAGGAAAGGTAATTGGTAGGACCACACCTACAGTGCATCTTAGAAGGGTACAAGTGAAATTTACTAGGGGTAGAATGTAAATGTCTTAACACAATAACTAAGAAAATACCATGAAGGCTATGTTAACTAGTTGGAAGGAAATATTTCAAATTATATATAAAACCAGCACATTGTACCCCATGATTGCATTAATGTACACAGCTATGATTTAATAATAAAAAAATTATTCATGCAAATATTAAACACAAGAGGGCTGCTTATTTTTTTTATTTTTTATTTTCTAGAAGAGGGCTGCCTTTAACTACTTGTCTTCCTCCTTCTCCTAAAGAATAAAATATTACTTTTTTTGATTCCTCTTTTTGTTTATTTCCCCCTATCTCTGACCTGTTGTTTAGACTAAAACAGAGTTGTGTCCACTCTCCCCAGCTCAGCCCTCTGGAGGCCTCTGTTCTTTGTGGGTCTTAGGAAATAAACACTTATCTGGTTTTCAAAAACCAGCATTAGTATTTTAAATTTTTAACACAAGACGGTATAACACCAGCTTTTTTTTTTTTTTTTTTTTTTTTTAGCTTCTTGCTGTGCCAGGAACTTCCCAGATGAGAAGTACTTTGTATTCCATTTCAAGCCCTACCTCTAGCATATCTGCAAGGCAGGGAGAAAATGAGGCCTAATGAGCCTTTTGGCTCATAGAGACTTATATAGTATTCCTTTCTAAAACATCTTTCTCACCTTAATTGTACAAGACTCAGGTAAATTTGTTTTTTCCTATGAATGTAATTAGTCATAAAATGTCCATTGTCTCATAAACCAAATCACATAAGCAGGTAATTTCACCTTCAGAATTCCAAATGTATCTTTGTGTTCTTATAAATATGGGGCAGCCAGGCAGCAGGTAGTGACTATCCATATTATTTTCCTTTCTATAAGAGGACAACGGAGGCCCTCTGTTGCTTCTGACCACTTCATGCTTACACAATATTGCCTATGCATCATTATTTACATAACTTTTTTTCTCATTCACAAAACTTGCATAAAAAAAGTGTCATTCTTTTCTTTGTGTCTCAATGTCTGCAAATTACCTTTCATAAAACATCAGTTCTATGTTCTTTTTTTTGTCAATTTTTTTATCTTGTAATAGCAGTTGCATTCCCATCTTATCAGTTTTTTTTATTTGTTTTTAGCAAATAAAAACACATAAATTTTATGTGTTTAGTGGCACATAAAATTTTAGAGCATGGTAAACTTTTATACCTTAAACTGGATAAAAATAGGCATATGTCAATATGATTATAGATGAATAAGTTAAAGTATGTTCTATAAGAAATTTTCTAAATAGAACCCTAGGAGAAATTAAAATCGTTGATGTAGATATGAACATAAATATATTAATAGATGTAGCTACATACATATATACACACAACTATCTCAACTGTTTAACAATTAGCAATAATTGAAAGGAACTTTTTCACCTTTTAAAGAAAACAAAAATTTTTCTCTCGGTGGGGGGAAGGGAAATAAGTTTATATTTCATTGAAGGTGAGGTATTAGGAATATATTATTTTAAGCTAAATAGGTAGTAGGTTGCCCAAATGAGAAATTCTCATATGAAGGATGTTCAGCTGACAACTAATTTGGGAGGCTGGAGTTGACTACTTCATTGTCTTTATCCCCATCAATACTAAAGTTTTGCAATTTGCATAATGGGTGCTAGCAATGGGTTCTTTTACATTCAAGATGTGCTCACTACAAACAGGACAAACAAATCTGGCAACCTTTGTAATTTGGGATGATACTGTGGGTTTGTTTTCTAAACAGTTCTGGTCAAGGTGTTGCTTGGAAGGCTTCTTTGTCATTTTATTCTGATAAATGGTTAGGTAATTTGTGTTTTTCATCTGCTTACAAATGAAGGTTTGTACATATGGCTCAAATTTGATCTGCAAATTCCTTTAATTACAATCTTCTATGAAGTAAAGTAGTAATACTCATTTAGCTCCTATTGGTGGCTTTAGAGATCTATCAAAAAATAATCTAAGACTTGAGCTTCCAAAATTGGCTCGTCACAGGTCACAACAAATATATAGATATATATCTACATATCCCTCTTTTTGTTTATGCCATTGATTACTAAGGAGAAAATTGCAAAATAAATACAGGAGATTGGATATCTCTCTGTGTTAGTCCCCTGAAAAATTCATGTTGAAACTTAATCCACACTGTGGTCATCTTCAAGGACAGAGCCTTTTCCCAAGAGTTTGAGGTTTCTGTGAGCTGTGAGCCATGGCATTTTACCAAAGGTGACAAAGTGAGAATCCATCTCAAAACAACAAAAAGATATAAGATGACACCTTTTGGGAACATTAAAGTCATGAGAGTCATGAGTGGATGAATGCTCTAATAAAAGAGTTTTCAGAGTTTGCTCCCTGGTTTTTTTCTCCTTCCACCATGTGAGAATATAGCAAAAAGTCTCAATCTTGGAAGCAGAGGCATCGGACCCTCACTTGATACCGAAACTGCCAGCATCTTGATCTGGACTTCCAGCTGACAGAACTGTGAGAAATAAATTTCTGCTGTGTAGAAATTACACAGCAGGAATTTTGCCCCACAGTCTGGGGGATTTTGTTATAGCTCCACAGACAGATTAAGACACAAATGACAACTGAAACTTGATTTTACAGATTAAATTTTTGCTCTTTCTATTTTAGAATAGAGAACAGCTAAAAAGTGTATTTTTCAAGCTGTTTTGGTGGCTTTATGTTGATTGGGTCCTGGAACTGGGAGGCATGAAGAGGCTAAGAAATTCTCTTCATGCTTATGTCAGACTGCCTAGCACTGGCATTTTAAAGTTACCCAGAGAGCCCAGGAAGATAGCAGCTACTACGTAGCATACATATTTGGTGTGACAAAAATTTTGAATAAATAATGACAGAAAATTGATGGAAAAAATAATAATTAATGATAGTGGTGTCATCTTGTATCTTGAGCACTCTTTTGCACTGAATTTATACCTGGTTTATTAGTCAGTGTTTTCAATTTTCATAAAATGTGATCATTTTTATTTTAAGAATTCTTTATCTCACATAAACCCTAAAGACGTGCATCAGAATCACTTTTGGAGCTTTATTTTAAAAAAGATAACTATCTCATCTTATCTGCTAGTGAACCAAACAATGAGAATAACAAAAATTAAATAATCATCAAGAAGTTAAAAATCTATCTGGGAGAAAAAAAGACTATATAAGCTACAAACTATAAAATAAGCTCTTCTAAGACAGCATGAAAAGTTTTAGCACCATGAATACAGTGCTATAGGAACACGCAGGAGGAGCAAGTGATTTTGATTAAATTAAAGATATCCATGAGGGCTTCAATGTGAAGGTAACATTCAACATGAGCTTAAAGGAAGAGAGATATTTCAATAGTCAGAGAGGGAAGTAGGAGAATGCATTCTTAGAGCAGATAAACTCTTATGAGCAACCTTATCTTCCACCTGGAATATAGCAAGCAATACCATGTAAAATGTAAAAGAGGTCATTTGCATTAATTTTTCATTTTACTACATATAAAAATAATTTGCAGCTGGGCATAGTGGTGCACACATGTGACCCCAACTACTTGGGAGGATCTAAGTATCTAAGTATCACCTCACTAGAGGTGAGTAAATGCATTATTTTTCTTTGGGTCTCCCACTGCGTATGGCTGAGGACTGCAAAGGATTTCTCAGGTACTTGGGAAGTACTGGGAAGATTACAGAGAGGGAAAAACATTGGAAGGTGAACTCTTGGGCTTATTTGAAACTGCTCATGTATGGGTGTAATTCTGACAAACACACCAAAGGTGCTGGAGGTTGAAACAATAGGCAGGACCACTTCCCACGTCCCAGACTGAATCACACACATGGCAAAAAGGATTTGAAGAGGTTTGAAACTGAATTCTTATTAGAATCACAACTCACAGAAGAATTTATAGCCTGGGTTTAAATTTGATAAAACAATTGCTTGCTAAAACAAAAAATGTCAATATTTTCACAGACTATAAATAAGACCCCAAATACCATAACATAATGTCAAAATGTCCAGGATACCATCCAATAATATTGTTTGGCATGTGAAGCATCTTATAAATCTCAACTCGCAGGGGAGAAAATAATCAATTAATAGGCCTCAATATTGGGATGTCAAAGATGCTGGAATTGTCTGACAAAAATTGTTAACACTTTTTTTTTTTTTTTAATTAAATCATAGCTGTGTGCATTAATGCAATCACAGGGTACAATGTGCTGGTTTTATATACAATTTGAAATATTTTCATCAGACTGGTTAACATAGCCTTCACAGCATCTACGGTGCATCTTACAAGGGTACATGTGAAATTTACTAGGTGTAGAATATAAATATCTTAACACAATAACTAAGAAAATGCCATGAAGGCTATGTTAACCAGTTAACACTTGTCTTTATAATGCTTCAACAAGTTAGCCCAAAGACTTTTGGGGGAAGAAAATGGAAAGAAAGTAAATTTCTGTAGAGGGATAGAAGAAAAGAAGAAACAAATGAAAATACAAGAAGTGAAAATAGTAATTACAAAAAAAGAAACAAAAGGCACTGGATAAATTCTATAGCAGGAAGGAAATGAGAGACGATAAAATCATTGAACATATTGACAGATCAATATTCTTCTGGAATATAAATAATTTAAAAAATACTGAAAGATCCTCAGACACCTGTGGTAGGATATAAAAAGTTCTAAGCATGGAGTTATTAAAGTCCCAGAAGAGGAGAAAGATCATGGTGCTGAAAAATTATTTGAAGAAATATGGCCTAAAACTTCCCAAATTTGACAAAAGACCTACAAATGCAAGAATCCCAGGGAAAATCAATGGGTGGGGTCTGGAGAAAACAGAAAAAAAAGAAATCCATGCTTAGATAATCAAATTGCAAAAAAAAAAAAAAAACATGAAAAAGAATAAAATCTAGTAAGCAAAAATATTATTTTCAGGGAAGCAATGATTTGAAGACTCAAGTCATATGACGACCCCCTCATAAGTATTTACAAAAGAGAAATGAAAAAATATGTTCACACCAATGCCTTTATACAAATTTTTATGACATAAAGATTTTATTTATTTTTTATTTTATTTATTTTTTATTAATAATTACCCCAAACTGGAAACAACACAAAAGTCCTTCAACAACTTAATGGTAAACACGTGTTGATATATTCTTACAAAGTAATAGCGCACAGCAATAAAAATGTATATAACATGAATGAATATTAAAAATACTACACTAAGTGAAAGAAAGGGGCTTGACTCCAAAGTTTACTTGCTACAAATGATTGAATTTATATGACATTCTCAAAACCATATAACAGCAGAAACACAAAACAGCGGGTGGTTACCATTGCTGGGGTAATGGGTTGACTAGAATGGAGCTAGAGAAAGTTTAGGGTGATGGAATAGTGTTGTATTTGGTTTTCGTCGTAGTTAAACAACTGTATGTGTTTGTCAAACCTCAATGAACTATACTATAAAGAAGTTGGATTTTCCCAAGTATAAATTACTTCTCAATAAGCTTGTCTAATTTTTTTTAAATTGATGTGTCATCTAAAGTTGCATTAAACTCCTTAAAATCTGAGTTGGAGCAAGGAAACTGTTATTGTAATATCCATCAATATTAATGTGCTAATGTTAACATAGTTTTTGCAAAAATAAAAGAAAAGTGCTCAATGGACAAAAGAAGCAGGGGATTATTTTGTGCCATTCACTCTAAGAGTTGGCTTCCAGTTCACCCCACTAATCTATAAAAAAATATTATCATATTATAAGGGATTAAATTAGGCAAAAAATGTTCATTACACAGCAAATATTTGTTTTCTTTATGATGATTTCAGCAAGATGACAATTTCACAGGTTATTTTAACTATAGTGCTCTTTGCCAACTAAGTTTCCATGTAAAGAAACTGACAAAGAGACATGGGGTTAATAAATTGAAGAGGTTTTTTTTCTTTTTGGCCAAATTTCTTCACAAGTAACAATATAATTATATTAATATTCATTATTTTGGCTTAACTGGTTCCACATGATTATGATTTGGCAAAATAATTAAAAAATAAAATGCAAACAATAACTGGTTGTGTTGGAAACAGGACCGGGTCAGGAAATCTCTGAAGGCAAAAAGCTGCTAAATTTCTAATAGAAGCAAACATATTTTTTTTTATTTTATTAAATCATAACTGTGTACATTATTGCAATCATGGGGTATAATGTTCTGGTTTCATATACAATCTGAAATATTTTCATCAAACTGTTTAACATAGCCTTCATGGCATTTTCTTAGTTATTGTATGAAGACAGTTGTATTCTGCATTTAGTAAGTTTCTCCTATACCCTTCTAAGATGCACTGTAGGTGTGGCCCCACCAATTGCCCTCCCTCCTCCCACCCTTCCCCCTCCCCTCCCCTCCCATGCCCCTTTCCCCATATTCTTGTGCTATAGTTGGGTTATAGCCTTCATATGAAACCTTTAAATTAGCTTCATAGTAGGGCTGAGCACATTGGATACTTTTCTTCTTTTCTTGAGTTACTTTACTAAGAAGAATATGTTCCAGCTCCATCCATGCAAACATGAAAGAGGTAAAGTCTCTGTCTTTCTTTAAGGCTGCATAATATTCCATGGTATACATGTACCACAATTTTTTAATCCATTTGTGGGTTGATGGGCACTTGGGCTTCTTCCTTGACTTAGCAATTATGAACAGAGCTGCAATAAAAATTCTGGTACAGATGTCTTTGTTATAATGTGATTTTTGGTCTTGTGGGTATGTACCTAGTAAAGGAATTATAGGATCGAATGGCAGGTCTATTTTTAGATCTCTAAGTATTCTCCAAACATCCTTCCAAAAGGAACGTATTAGTTTGCATTCCCACCAGCAATGTAGAAGTGTTCCCTTTTCTCCACATCCATGCCAGCGTCTCTAGTTTTGGGATTTTGTTATGTGGGCTAATCTTACTAAAGTTAGATGATATCTCAAAGTAGTTTTGATTTGCATTTCTCTGATGATTAAGGATGGTGAGCAGTTTTTCATGTGTTTGTAGGCCGTGCGCCTATGTTCTTTAGAGAAGTTTCTCTTCAAGTCCTTTGCCCACTCTGAGATGGGATCACTTTTTCTTTTCTTACTAATACATTTGATTTCTCTGTGTCTTCTGGTTATTAAACCTTTGTCAGGGGCATACCCTGCAAATATTTTCTCCCATTCTGAGGGCTGTCTGCTTGCTATACTTACTGTGTTCTTGACTGTACAGAAGCTTTTTAGTTTGATCAGGTCCCAGTAGTGTATTTTTGATACTGCTTCAATTGCCTGGGGAGGCCTCCTCATAAAATATTCACCCAGGCTGATTCCTTCAAGAGTTTTCCCTGCACTTTCTTCTAGAATTTTTATAGTTTCATGTTTTAAGTTTAAATCTTTAACCCAGTGAGAGTCTACCTTAGTTAATGGTGAAAGATGTGGGTCCAGTTTCAGTCTTCTACAGGTCACCAGCCAGTTCACCCAGCACCATTTGTTAAACAGGGAGTCTTTTCCCCACTGAATGTTTTTAATTGGCTTGTCAAAGATCAAATAACGATAAGTAGCTGGATTCATCTCTTGGTTCTCTATTCTGTTCTATACATCTTTTTCTCTGTTTTTTTGTGCCAGTACCATGCTGTTTTGATTAAAATCAATTTATAGTACAATCTCAGGTCTGGTATCATGATTCCTCTTGCTTTATTTTTATTTCTAAGTAATGTCTTGGCTAATTGAGGATTTTTCTGATTCCATATAAAATGAAGAATTATTGTTTTGAGATCTTTAAAATATGACAATGGAACTTTAATAGGAATTGCATTAAAATTGTATGTTGCTTTGGGTAGTATGGGCATTTTAACAATGTTGATTCTTCCCAGCCATGAGCATGGTATGTTTTTCAATTTATTAACATCTTCAGCTATTTCTTTTCTTAATGTTTCATAGTTCTCTTTACAGAGATCTTTCTCATCCTTTGTTAGGTAAACTCCCAAATATTTCATCTTCTTTGGCACTACTGTGAAAGGAATAGAGTCCTTGACTGTTCTTTTGGCTTGGATATTGTTGGTATATATAAAGGCTACAGATTTATGAGTGTTTATTTTGTAACCTGAGTCACTGCTGTGTTCCTTGATCACTTTTAAAAGTTTTGTAGTAGAATCCCTTGTGTTTTCCAGATATGCAATCATATCATCTGCAGAGAATGAAAGTTTGATCTCTTCTGACCCTATGTGGATACCCATAATCGCGTTTTCTTCCCTAATAGCAATGGCTGAAACTTCCATTACAATGTTAAAGAGCAATGGAGAAAATGCACAACCTTGCCTTGTTCCTGAGCTGAGTGGAAATGATTTAAGTTTAACTCCATTCAATATGATATTGCCTGTGGGTTTGCTGTAGATGGCCTCTATTAGTTTAAGAAATGTCCCTTATGGGGCAGTGCCTGTGGCTCAAAAGAGTAGGGCACTGGCCCCATATGCCAGAGGTGGTGGGTTCAAACTCAGCCCTGGCCAAAAACTGCAAAAAAAAAAAAAAAAAAAAAAAAGAAATGTCCCTTCTATACCAATTTTCTTGAGTGTTCTGATCATGAAGGGATGCTGGATATTATTGAAAGCTTTTTTACATCAATTGAGAGAATCATATGGTCTTTATTTTTTAATTTGTTTATGTGATGAATTACATTTATAGATTTACATATATTGAACCAGACTTGAGACCCTGGGATAAAGCCCACTTGGTCATGGTGTATAATTTGTTTGATGTATTGCTGGATTCTGTTTGTTAGGATCTTATTGAATATTTTTACATCAATATTCATTAGTGATATTGGTCTATAATTTTCTTTTCTTCTTGGATCTTTTCCTGGATTGGGGATCAAGGTGATGTTTGCTTCATAGAATGTGTTGGGTAGTATTCCTTCTTTTTCTATATTTTGGAAAAGGTTGGGTAATATAGGTACTAGTTCCTCTTTAAAGGTTTGGTTGAATTGTGACATGAAGCCATCTGGTCCTGGGCTTTTCTTTTTAGGGAGATTTTGTATAGTTGATGTTATTTCAGAACTTGATATAGGCCTATTCAACATGTCCACTTTATTCCAGCCAAATCTTGGAAGGAGGTGTGCTTCTAAGTATTGGTCAATTTCCTTCAGATTTTCATATTTCTGAGAATAAAGGTTCTTGTAATATTCATTAAGGATTTTTTGAATTTCTGAGGAGTCTATTGTTATTTTGTCTTTACCCTTTATGATCAATGAAATTAGAGATTTTACTCTTTTTTTCCTGGTTAGGTTAGCCAAAGGTTATTTTATTTTATCTATTTTATTGTCCTTCTCAAAAAACCAATTTTCTGATTCATTGATCTGTTGTATGATTCTTTTGTTATCAATTTTATTTAATTCTGCTTTAATTTTGGTTATTTCTTTTCTTCTGCTGGGTTTGGGATTGGAATTTTCTTCCTTTTCCAAGTGCTTGAGATGTCCCATTAATTTGTAAACTTCCTCTCTTTCCATTCTCTTGAGGAAGGATGCAGTACTATAAATTTCCCTCTTAGGACTTCCTGTGCAGTATCCCAAAGGTCCTGATAATTTGTTTGTTCATTGTTGTTTTGTTCCAAAAATTTGGTAATTTCCTTCTTAATCTTGTTTATTACCCATCTATCATTCAACATAAGGTTATTTAGCTTCCATATTTTTGTATGATTATGCAGATTCCTGTTGTAATTGAGTTCAAATTTTATTCCATGATGGTCCAAGAAGACGCAAGGTATAATTTCTATTCTTTTAAATTTGCTGAGGTTAGATTTGTGACCTAAGATGTGATCGATTTTGGAGTATGTTCTGTGGGCTAATGAAAAGAATGTGTATTCAGTTTTGTTGGGATGAAATGTTCTGTAGATGTCTGTTAAATTCAGAAGTTGAATGATTAAGTTTCAATCAAAAATTTCTTTACTTAGCTTCTAATTGGAGGATCTATCCAACACTGCTAAAGGAGTGATAATATCTCTGACTACTATGGAGCTGGAGGAAATCAAGTGGCTCATGTCTGTTAGAGTTTCTCTTATAAATTGAGGTACATTCTGGTTGGGTGCATAAATATTAATAATTGAAATCTCATCATATTGAGTATTACCCTTAACAAATATGAGGTGTCCATCCTTATCCTTCCTTACTTTGGTTGGTTTAAAGCCTATTGTATCTGTGAATAAGATTGCAACACCTGCTTTTCTCTGCTTTCCATTTGCCTGGAATATAGATGACCATCCCTTCACCCTGAGTCTATATTTAACTTTTAAGGTAAAACTTTCTTACTATTCCTCTCTCTGTTTTACCTGAGATTAGATCTCAATCATGATGTGGTAGCTTTCTTCTCACTATTTTTTGGTTTCCTCACAGATACTGCCATATTAAATCTTTCCTATTGCTCATTCTATCTTGGCATCTGTTTCTTGGAGAACCTGATTACCAAACAGGAAAGCTTAGAGAAGCAGCACAGCAGAGAAGCAGAAGGATGAGCAGGAGTGCAGAAGTCTTACCTCACTTCTGACATCTTCAAAGGGCCATCTCAAATTCAGAATTTCTGACCCAGTTGCTTGAGGTCTCTTTTGCAAGATAATTATCACAATTCCAACTTCTTCCTCTTTCCAGTCCTGGATCATCACTGCCTTTTGGTTGTGGTTCCTAATAGTATTCTCCACTAAACCCCCTGCATGGCAATTACTATTTTGGGAAACCCAGTGTATGATTGCATAATGTAAATATTCTTCTCTATCTCTGCTGTGGAATCTACTATAAAGTTTAGATCATTCACTAATGCTTTTTTTAGGATGATTTATGGGAGTACTTGAAAAAGAGTCGAGCTTCAGATTTGAATTTATGGCACATAGAGGCCCTAAAGAAGAGCTATAAAGAGAAAGAGATCCTTAAAGCATGAGTCTGTGGATTTCCACAAACACCGATGAAGTTTAAGGTTGTTTATTCAGTCATAGGTTTAGGGAAAAGTTGAGGGAAGTATATGAAGATCGTGGGAATCACCAACAGACATCAGACTATTAATTTGATGTTAATAAATCTATGATGTTAAATTGTTAGAATCTATGTGTTTGGAGCCAGAACAGCAGTAAGAAATTAAAGCTGAAGTTTAGACTTGGGAGTTTTCTACTTAGAGATAAGAGTTGAGGCCCTAAAAAAGAAAATAAGCTTTGAAAGAAAATATTCAGTTCAAAATTGTTGGCAGCCTACTCTAAATCTGCAACCTTAACTTCAGTCCAACACTCTTCTCATTTCTTAACTGATTTCCTTTAATTTTTAGCCCTTTTTACCATTTAATCTACTGTATATTTTAGTTATTCATCTTGCTTATTGTTTAACTATGTCATCTATTATATAATATCTATAAGGGCAAGTTTTTCTCTTCTTATCATTATGGAATTCCCAGAACTTAGAGTATTGCCCTAATGAATATGAATAAATAAACGAATGAATGAATTTCAAAAGGTCTTAGATAAGGGAGTTAAGTGATAGAAGCCAGTCTTTTCACTGAAATAGTAGGTAATTGATTTATCAGAGAAAGGAAATGTGTACCCTGATCTAGAATTTAAGAAGGATGAATTTTACTCTAGATTATATGTGAAATATAGAAGGTAGTATTTTTTAAATTTTACTCTGCTTACAAATCACCTGGCAATTGTGTTTAAATGTGGTTTCATTTTAGTCATTTTAGGGTGTGGAATGATCCTTGGCATTTCTAAACACTGTGATGGAAAATGCTGATAATTGGAGTCCATACACCTGTTGAAAATGCTGCTTGTTGGAGGCCATACACCTGTTGAAAATACTGCTTGTTGGAGCCCATACTTTGAGTTGCAAAGTGCTAAGGGTAAAACAAGGGTGCATGTATATAAGTAGACAGTGTGACATATGGGAATAGCTCTGGATTGGAGTCTAGACTGGGGTCATGTTCCAATGGTGATAATAACTAGCTTAATTTTTTTTTTATTATTTTGAACAAAATGGTACCCACCTATCTACTTTTAATTTAAATTATATGTTTCAACTTTGCCAAGCAAATATAATCAGCAATACATTGATATTTAATAGGACGATGTAGCCTAAGACACAAATGTAAACAATGTTCTTGAATTTTTGATCCAAATGCCAAGTTGGGAAGTAAAAACAGCATCATTTCTGTTTATGGTCTTATATGCCTAGGAACTAAATTTGAGGTTATTCTTTGATTGAACAAGTTTTAAAAAATTACATTTATTAGGCTCAGCACCTGTAGCACAGTGGTTAATGGTGCCGGCCACATACACCAAGATTGGCGGGTTTGAACCCGGCCTGGTCCAGCTAAACAATGACAACTGCAACAAAAAATAGCCGGGTGTTGTGGCAGGCACCTGTAATCTCAGCTACATGGGAGGCTGAGGCAAGAGAATCACTTAAGCCCAAGAGTTTGAGGTTGCTGTGAGCTGTGATGTTATGGCACTCTACCAAGGGTGACATAATGAGACCATCTCAAAAAAACAAATGCATTTATTGGGGGTGAGAACCAAACTACATAAGGCACAATGAAGGAATTTGAAGAGGATAACTATCAAACTCTGGAAAGAATGGAAAGAATGGTACTTTGTAGAATAATGTGCAGAAGGAAGTACCAAATTTAAGTGTTGAAAAGTAGAGTTCAAAAATTTATTGTTGTAAGAAGATGAACTGTATTATATTGTGAGAAGGAAAGCATAACAGGAAAAATCCTTGACAGTGTTAAGATTAACAATTTTGGACTTCAGGTTGCTGGTACAACCAACCAGTTAAGGGGAGAAAAATGTGGTGATATATATTAACAAATATGAATTGAATGCTAAACATAAAGTTAGTAAATTCTCTCTACCCCCCTTAGCTCTCTCACACTCTTGGAATATATAGCCATTCTAATTTCAAGCAGATGATATAGCCATAATCAATTTAAAACATGAGATATGAATTGTTTTCTTTGAATACCATTAGAGTACGCTCTAGCATTTTCTCTTCTGTATCCAAAGACATGTAGATAAAATTGACAAGATTAGAAAACTAAGTTGAAAAATGAACTTTTAGGATTACATGGATGAGGTTGGACAATTTAGTTCGTAAACTCATCCTACAAAACGTGCTGGATACCTCATTGCTGAATATCACTACAGCCACCTTTGAAATACTCCCCTGGGGAAGCAATGCATCAACACTAGTACCTAGTCTATCCTTCAAAGCACTCTTTCTAGGATGAATTAGTGAACTTAATTGTCAGGCCTCTTACAATGACAGTTCTGATGGCTGTTTCAGAACAAGAGTTCCAAAATTGCTTTGACAGGTGGAGTAGGTGCTGGCAGCAGTGCACAGCTTCCCAAGGGCGTACTTTAAAGGTGACCAGAGGGATGTTCAGCAATGAGATATGTAGCACTTTTTCTAGGGCGAGTTCACAAACTTCATGATCCAACTTCATACTTCACCATAAATGAAAGTTACTTATTTTTCTTTGTAGCTTTTTTTTAATACTTGTTAGTATTTATCAAGAAATATGTCCCAATTTACCCTTTCAAGTTCTTGAAATTTTGACTTGTTCCAATGATTGTTTATACACAAAAAAATTCTCCGATTTATGAGAAAATAACTATTTTAATAAATTTATTAATGATTATGATTGTTATTTACATATTCTTCCACACTCATCTTTCTTAACTTTTTAGTTATATAAATTAGTGGGGAATCAAAATCCATAACTTTCCACATAACTTTGTGTACATGCTTTGCTACTTGTGCTCTATGGCTATGAATTTTGAGATCTCATCAAAATTTGAATTTATTTTTGTGATTTCAGGATACAGAATATAACAAAAAATAAATTCTCTGAGATAATTTTGTTTCATTTCCCTTTCATATTTGGCCAGATTTCTTTTAGGAGAGTGATGTCAAATGAGAACTGTAGCAAACACATACAAATAAAATGATCATGAGATTTTATTTTTAAGTTGACAAGTTTCAGATTTTTCATTCTCTTTTAACATTACAAAATAATTTTAAAACATTACTAATACTAAGTATGAAAAATGCAGATTGTGGTAGTTAAAAATCCTACAATTTTTCCTAAACTCTTTTGACACCTATAAAAGAAATAACGGTTGTTTTGAAAATTTTGATTGCCTGTTTTAGAGAAATAGGAAATTGAGCACCTGATGAGATAGCAGAACCAATTTCATCAATTTCCAGTTCATTTTATTACATATAATGCTCAAAATTAAAGGAAGAGGTAAATAAAACAGAAGCTAAATTGTTTTTAAATTTTTAGAGACTTAGAAATTAAGAGATAAATTATGTCTTCAATGAACAGAATTGTATTGGAAAACACTTTGAGTTATTATTTGAACCCTGGACATCAGCCTATATAGGATATAAAACCTATATAGGATATATTCCTTATACAGAAGCCTTATAAATATCTATTAATGCTATAGCATAGTAACAACTTCTGGAAGGAGTTAAATGGCTTCCTGGGTCATAACTGATTGACTGCATACCTTAGGACATTTCTAGTTTTAGTGATTCTAAAGATTTAAGTCCCAGAGTAAAGATAAAAATCATTACCAGTGATTTTCTTTACTCTTTCATGTCAAAATATAAGACTCAAAAATTTTAAAAATGACTCTTACACAAATATACCATGATTAAATTTCAAAGGTTTTACTCAGCATGTAAATGTGGGAACTAGTGAAATGAAAAATTACATTCAAATGTGGCTAAGAAAAATAAAGATTATATAGCATAGAAATAAGCTTGATGAGATTGTTAATGTCTTGTAAGGCAAGGAAATCATAACTTTTTGGGTGGTATTTACAAGAAAAGAAATCATCTACAAGCTAGTATGTAACTTTGAAGAGTCTGAGATCTTAACTTCATAGTAAATCTCAAGATCAAACAAAAGCATGTGCTTCTGGAAAGTTCAATTTTGTTTGGATCATCTTGTAACTCAACTTACCAGTATGATCTTGAAATGATTCACTGAAATCTCTTCGGTTGCTTTAAACTTTTAGATAATTTTTCTTAACATAAATTCCTAAACCAAAGTTTAAAATGTGATTAAAATTGCATTATCATATACATATGTTTGTGTATGTGTATTTATGTGAGAGTATGAAAATAGAAAAAAATACTTAATTTTCAATAGTTGAATTTGAGAGAAATAGTATTTGTGGGTAAATTCATAGAAAAGTAAAGATTTGCTTTTTTAGAAAACAATATAATTACATATCCTATGGCAAATTATTTTTTTTAATTTAAACAAAAACTTTTAAAGTGAAAAGAAGAATTTATTGAGATATTTATTTAAATATACTTTTAGTGTAGTGGTGTGAATGGAACAGATCCTATTATCTTTCCCGCCAGCTACTCCCTTTTTTCCCCTGGCAACAGTCCATAATTTCATTGAAGAATTCAAAGATAGTAACAGAACTGTTGACTTTCTCCTTAGGACTAAGAAAAGAATAAAAATTGGTCCAAGTAATTAATGGTATTCCCATGTATTTTTGGTAAAAATTGCTATAGAAATGGCCAATTAGATATGGGTAGGGAGTTGTATGAAAAGTTCTTCCCCAATTGAAAGAAATGACAAGTAAAAAAAATCATTGTCTTTAACTTTATTTTGTGATCTATGATGCCTTGAATAGCAGTCATTTGGAATTTTAAGGAAGAAAAGCCTCAAGATGCAGCATAATTTGCTCAGGATGGCAGAAGAGAAAGCTGTAAGTATATGCATTCTTGATGAGGTATTAACCTCCTGACATTGTGTTAGGAAAATAATACTTCTTGCTTATGTCTATTTAGGGTTCTTTTACTTGCATCTGTAAATATTCAAATTGATACCAACAATTAGAAAAAAAAAGGGAATGAAAGTTCATAAAAGTATAGTAGAACCATGGAATCTCTGTAAGGTGACCACCCAAGGGACTGTACCAACTAGTCAACACACAGAGGTGCTCAACATAAGGTCTAGGCCTTCTGTCCTGATATGCACATCGGGTGGGGGCATGTCTGATCAGTGAATATTAGGTCAACTTAAAGAGATGGTAAGTGTAGGGAGATGGTCAACTATGAAGGTCCTACTATGTAAGAAATTGGCATTAATAAAATAGCTATTTAGTAAAATTAATGCAGCATAAATTTTTGACTCCACTTCTTTTCCCCCACAATAAAGGAAGTTACTTGTCCAGGTCTACCAAATATAAGTAATGCAAAGAAGAAAGTTACTATCTGGAGTTACCATGTAATGTGGATAAATTATGTCAGTAAATCTCATTTATTATTGAATTAAATGTTGGCCCATTATTCTTCTTACTTGAACCCGATCATTGTTCAATGTTTTACTTATGTTTGTTACATTTTTCCCTCTAACTAGTTGGGAAACTTCAGACCTTGGCCTGAGATTTAGCTCTTTGTTTCTCTTTGTAAGTGGAGACTTGACCTTAACCTCTGTTTCTAAATACAGCATTGTTTTTTTTTTTTCCTTTCCATGGCTACTGATCATGAATTTACTTACTGGATGAAAATACCCTAGGAAAAAAAGGAAGGACAAAATTGAGATTGAGCAAGTTATAGGACATTGATTCTCAGTGTCAGGCTTACGATTGGTTTGGTTGCTCTGGTTTCTGGATGCTTATTCAGTGTTCTCTTATTAAGAGAATAATTCCCTCATTCTTTAGTTGCTAAAATGTAGCAGGATTGCAACATTTTGCTTTAAAGCAAGAGAAATCTTTTTACACTCTCCACAAAATGGTTTATCATCATCATCATTATCTAAACTATTTAAAATATCTCCAGCATCAGGGAAATTTGTACCATGTGCTTAATCTCTAATTTCCTTTTTACATTGCCTCCATTTAATTATTTCAATTTCCATAGCAAATTCTTCTGACCTTTTAGTTACATTTTCATCTATGAAAAGGCAGAGTTTATTGCTTCCATTATGTAAAATATAGTCTAACTTATATTTAGAAGATAGCTGTGAAAACATTAGCTTTCAATGTTTGATTGTTATAAATTATAAAATAAAATAATATTTATGTTGACTTACTTTTTAAATTTCAGTGGGGAGAGATTTGCTGGTTTATTATTTTAGAGATGTTTAATTTCTAATGGAGAAAAATACTTGAAGAGAGGGAAGGTTGTAATACAATTATCTACACGCATCTTCTTGTTAGCTGTGATGAAATATTACAACAACAGGACCAACGTAATTATTTAAATATATGATCATAAATCATTCAGAACAGAGCAGCAGCTAGCAGGCTAAACATCAAGTGAGGGGTTATTCTTACTTGGGACTGATTCATTTTAACAAGAAGGTAAATTGGAAGGTACTCCAGGGAGCAGTAAGGTCACCTGCTTAGTTATAGAAGGACCCGGTATTCTCCCACGAGGAAGCCTGCAGACACACAGCTCTAACATAAAAATGTTCTAAGACCAATGTAAACAGTATTTCATGACTCTAGAGTTCTTCTGCTAATTTGGCATACAATAATTAAATCATTCCAGTTCCTGAGATTTTGGTCTAAAAGTTAGCTTACAGTTATCCTTAATTAACAAAGTCAATTGTGTTAATGGATGCAAAATTTGCATTAATATTGGAAATGTTTAAATATGTAACCCATCGCTCAATAGTTCTCTAAGCAGAAATGTTCATTAGCTCCAAAACTGTAGGATTGAACTGTATATTTTAAAATATTGTGGTGGAAAAAAGTTCAGAAGGAAAACAGAAAATGTAATGAGTGCATAGAGGCAAAGTTCCAAACAAGGACAGGTACGAGTGTTTGTTCCTACTGATAGCAATGAGGTAGAGAGGTATTTTTCTTTTTAATATATAAACTGTGGTGTAGAATAAAATGTCTTAGGTTACATAATGGAACTGGACCATCAATTCTGAAATTTTCTAGTCTACCAGATGGATTTACAATCGTCTCACCCACAAATGACAGAAAAGAGAAAGAAGGCTTGTTCCTTCTTTAAAGACCAATGTGTTTTTCTGCTGCTCTAGTTGCTCTGTCTCTGCTGAAACATTAATCCAAACATAAATTCAGTATTATATATGATTTACATTTGGAATCATAAATGACTTGGTTACTTTGCAATTGATTATAGTATGAGGTACTTAACTACAGAAAAAACTACACTGCATCGCACAGGGTTTATGCACTCATTTAACTTGATCAGTTCAAGAAACATTTGTGAAATTATCATTATCAAATACAAACACAATGACCAAAGAGGCCATTGGACCCATTCTTTACTTTCTCATGGCCTCACAAGATGTTTTTCTTTGATCCTTGTATGTTATGTTTTTAATGTGAAATTTCTAATCTTCCTCTTGCTCCACAGTGGGATATAATTACATCTTTACTACAAGGGTGTGGTCAATGTCTGGGTGAACAGGCAGAGAACGATTCATGGCCATCTGCTTACTATGACAGAGATGATTATTTGAAGTGGTGCAGTGGAAAAAGATGCCTAGTCACTGCCTGAACCCTGAGGAATTGTGCTCTGTTTCAGACATCTACTATGCATGTGTTTTTCTGTGTGCCGGTGTTTTTGAACTTTCAGGACAATGATGGAACTAGGCTCACACTTTGGGAGTGGTATAGGTAAGAAGGGCTTTCCAGAATAGTGTAGCTTAAACTACCTTAAGAAATTTTAAGTCAATTAGAATAAATTTCCCTAATCTCAAACTGATTTTTTAAACTTAGTCATTCAATTAACTATTTTATTTATGATAGGGAAGTGAAATTACCTTCACACCCTTGATAGAATTTTTAGACAGAAGTAAATCCTGTTGTGTAAAAACTTGTTTTGCTATTGCAATGGTATGCAATGTTAGGCAAACAGAAGAGGATATTTGAGATGGAAAAGTGATGTATGAAGGCATAAAAAAGAAATTCCAAGTTTGATTGAAGTAGAGAATGTATAGAGGGAACATAAGGATTAAAAGCAAGCTTTGGGGCAGATTATGGCGTGCTTCACAGACAGTCAAATCCATAGGAGTCTGACTGATGACAGACTGCTGAGACACCGAGTGACCGATTTAACTGGAACAATTCCCCTGATAGAAAGGAAAATGTTTCCGAGGAGGTAGTAGTTCAGTTAGGAAGCTGTGGCCATGCTGATTGCAGTGAAGGATTCCAAGTTTGGACTGTGAGTGTCTTTTGGACAGGAAGTCTCTCAACACTTTGGTTTCTCCATCTGTAAAGTAAAGGCTTTTACATTAGATATATTCTGTAAGTTGGTGTTATTTCTAAAATATTGACAATATAACTCCTCCATGACACAGACCTGAATTATTTGAGCAGCAACTATCTAGAAAAAATGAAAGATAAGAATGAAAAACAAATGCTTTCATTACAGAATGCAAACAAACAGTGGCCAAAATACCTAAAAAAAAGTATGGAACTTGGATACTCACTGGTATATAAAGATATACTTTTGTCATGTTACAAGATGTTTCAAAGAAAGGACTTAAGTAATAAATTATTATAATTATCAAATATATTTAGGTTATTTCATATTTCCTCTTCTTTCTTCGGCTTCCTTTTCCTTCTTTAAGATGATGTTTCTCTTTAAACTTTTTTTTTTTGAACTAAAAACCAATTTAAAAAAAAATTCTAAAATTCTGCCTTTGGGCTGCGACTTGCAATATAGGAGAATTTTTCAGAAGTTTATGAGAATAAGAGAGTAAAAGGAAAAAACAACAAGACAGACCTTACATTTATACTTAATACTCCTGGGGATTTTATGCAATATAACATAATGTTATGAAGGAAAAGCAAAGGAAGTGTTTGTAAAAGTGAGAGAATCTTATTTTTGAGAAGGTTGATAAAAATCTTAATCTATTTACTTTATTTCAAATAAATCCTTTGTCATTTAAAATTTTCGTACTCTAAAGATGATTGTATGCTTCTGGTTAGTAGCTATAAGTGTAAATAGCCAAGGGCAATATATAACCCTTTACATAGTATTGCATCATATATTGAGAATATTTCTTGTGAAGGAATATCAGATCATCAGTAAATAGAATTTCATTTTCTAGATTAAAGAATACAGAGATGGAGTGAAGGAAATATGAAATGCATTAGTAAAGAAGGATGAAGATTCAACTTTTTAAAAAAATATAGAATGGTTCTATCTTCCAACTATGCCAAGGACAAAAACATATAAAGGGAGGTGCCTCCGTAGTTATGTGGTAGCTTCTCCTCTTGCTGTCACCAGCACTTGTCAAGAAAAGCCACGGAGGTATGAGGTTATTCTTACAAGACTCTATCCTCGGAATCAAAGAATAGGTTCCTAATTAGACAGTGTCTATCAGTTTCTCCATTTCTAACTTAAAACAGGCTAGAAGGTTAAAAAGATAACCCCAGATGATCAAAGACCCTCTTAGGTGAAGTGCTCGGACTTCTGACTCATCTAATTTTGAGAATTCTTTGCCTTTTTCTCTTTCTCTCCCCTCGCCTTCACCGTTCACCCTGGCAATTCCAGCCATAGATACGTCTTTCTGTCTTACAACTGAGGTATTTTGTAAAATCGTGGAACTCAGTGTTATTCTAAATGTTTCCATTAATAGATATTTACTGAGTTTTAGCTATGTGCCAAGGGCTGGATAGGCCCTAGAAATACAGGACAAAAGGCAGAATGGGTCTCTGTTCTTAGTAGGACCGACATTCTAAAGAATGAGACTGAATCCCAATAGCACGTTTTGTTGATGAAAACAAAAAATGGAAATTAAATAGTATCAAAATTAACTAGCAAATTTTTATTCTTTTAAAAATAATTTTAAAAATACATTTATATATGTCATTTATATGTGTTTATATATGTATATACATACACACGTGGGTATTTCATATGTATGTGTGCATTATGTATGCATGCGTGTGTATATATATATATGTCTGTGTGTTATAAATATATGTTTCAGACCAAAGAATCTGTGATTAGTGGGAGAAATAGATAATTTGACGGCTACATATATAACCCATAGAAATGTGTGTATATATAATAAAATTCACAAAGGCCATGAAATAATGTAATTTAGAAAAATTCAAACTGAAGTATAATGCACACATAGAAATTTCTTAACTTCCCTCTTTCTTTTACTTTTTACTACCCTATCCTTTCCTCCCCACTTCATGGTTATTTATTGGTTAATTTCTTCTTCATATAAAAATGTCTGATAACTGCACAAAAATACAGGTTTCTATAGAGTTAAAATAAAGAGGGTATTTTAATTGCTTTATATTTTAATCTCTAATATAATGAATTGTCAGTCTTAAATTTGACAATGCAATCATGCATCTCTCTCCTAATGGGAAGAAAGTACTTACTGTTCATTAATATAGTTGCCTATCTTTTAAGATCTCTACTATAGATACAGTGTCAGATTTTATATGGTAAATCTCATGTCATCATCAATTTGGTCCTATAGTAGTTTGCCAAACATTCCCACCTACCTTTTACATGTGAACATTTCAAGTAAATGGAATCCTGGGCCACCTGCTGATGTTAAGCATAAAGAGGGTTAGAATATATCCACCTCCCCCCAAAATTGTTTGAAGCCCTTGAAGCACTCGTTGTTCGTGTGATCCCATACCCAGCTTTTCTTCCAAGCACAATTTTCAATTCAAACGTAATACATCTGGAGCAGCAAGAAGATCAGAGAACAGCTTTAAAGAAGCAGAGGGTTTCAAAGCCTTCTTGGATTAGGGGGTGGGGAAAAGGAAACTTGGGAGGTACAAATTTACTAGAGAAGGGAGGAAGGGAGAATTTTAGTACTAACATCTTGGAGAAAAGAGTAGCACAGAGATGCCCAGCACCCAGAATTTATTGCTTCCTTTTAGGCATTTGCCCTTTTATAGGCAGGACAGCCTGGGAGGTAGAGAAGGGGAACAGAAAGCTGTGATAAAACTCTAAATAGCTAAGAAAGAGTTATTGGTGGACCCATGGATCTGAGAAAGAAAAATGGGCCTAGAGAGTCTTGCAGTAGATGGTCCAAATAGCCCATAAATTTATTCCAGAAACTCTGAAAGTTCAAATTCTAAAAACAAGGAACAATCAATGATTGGGAAGCTCCCTGAAAACCTCATGTTCATCTGTTTATCAGTTCAATTCCTGATTGGATTCGAATGACATGCTCATCCTCTCACTGTCTGCCAGATCCTACAAAACCATCTCCCCCAGAGAAGGATGACATGAATGGTTATATACATTTTCATACACAATTTAGCATCCAATGAAAGTAACTAAGCAAGACTTTCATTTTATACTCTGATGCCAGACTTGGCCTATGTTTATCCAAACACTGTTAAATAATCAGAAAACAGACTTAGACGTATGGCGGAGCTGTTTTCGTATATTGGAGAAGGGCAGCAATAGAACTTTGATCCCTAAGAGAAGGAAAATCAACTTAGATGTACCAAGAAAAAACAATGAAAATAATAATAGACTCCTCATCAGAAAAAATGTGAAGGATATAGTAGAAATATATTTGAAATGGATGATAAAAACTGTTTACCCATAATTCTATCTTCAAATTTACTAAAACCACTTTTCAGACAAATGATTTCTTTTATAATTTATTGCTAGCAGATCTGCACTATGGAAAATGTTAAAAGAAGATGCTGAGGTTAAAGAAAAATGAGGCCAGATGGAAAATTGAATTTATATAAGGAATAAGAGTGCTTGGAATTGTAAATATGTTCATAAATACGAAACAATTTTAAATTTCGGTCTTAATACTTTTAAAATATAATGCAGTAAAAATAACTATTTTGGAGTTTGTAACATTGGTGCAAATAAAATGTATCTCAACAAGGCACACAAGTCAGGAAATTAAATGTTGCAAGGTCTTTATATAATACAAGAATCAAAGTGATATTACTTGAAGACAGACTGAAAAACAAAAAACCAGGATAGAGTCACAACAGGGGAAAGCATTGAAATCACACCAGAGAATTCAAATATATAAAAAAGACTCAAATATTAACATGACCAAAAAAAAAAGAAAGCAATTAATAATTTTCAGTGCGTATTGAACATAGTTGTAGAAAAATAAGTGAAGTGGATTATAAATCAATCAAATATATTAGTATATAAACATAAGTCTGCAAAGAAATAAAAATATAAAAAGTTTATGTATGTATGTGGATAGGTTTATGTTTGAAAAAGGGAAATGCCAAAATAATCAATAATTAAGGACCAGAAACTAGAAAATGAATAATTATTTAAATCTGATATAAGTGGGAAAAAGGAATAAAGAGAACATCAGAAATCAATTAATAAAAACAAACTTACAGAACAGTAAACAAGCAAAGCCAAATTTCGTACTTTTAGGAAATTAATTGAATTAGCAAACCACACTTTGCAAGATGAGCAAACCAGAGAGAGAAGGAGGGATTCCTATTATCAGGATGAAAAAAACAAAATCCCTACTGTTTCTTTAGATAATAAAAAGATAATAATAGTATATTATAAAGGAAAAGGCTTTGCAAATAAATTTGAAAAATTAGGTGAAAATTTAATTTAAAAATTTACAAAAAGTGTAATAGAAGAAAATTTGTGCAATCCCTTATTTATTAAAGAAATTAAATCCTTAATGAAAAAATATCTTTCAGTGATGAAAACACTCGATCAAAATGCTGTTATCATAAAGTTATTTAATGTCTCCAAGGAAGAAAGAATCCCAATCCTCATCCTAAGCAAACCTCAAAGAATAAGAAAGTACCACACTCTAAATTGTTAAATGGGATGAGCTTAACTTTGATAAGAACATAATGGAAATATTAAATAAAGGAAAACTATAAGGCCAATTATCTTATTCATGTCTTATTTCTAGGCTTAAAAATTCTAGAAAATAAAAAGTAAAAAAAAATTTCACCTAGGGATGTATCCAAAGGAAAATACATCATTAATGATTTGGATTTATACAGAATCCAAGGCTGTACAGACATTCAAAAACCAATTCATTTTACCACATTAATAGAAGGAAAAGAACAATATTATGATTATTTTAACAGATGTACACAAAGTTTTTGATCAAATGCAAATTCCATCTTCATAAAAATTCTTAACAAATTTGTACAGTAAGGATTTTCATTTGATATATGGTAGCTAAAGCACAACAACTAAGACTACAGAAAACATCATAGGTATCTATGAGATATTGACAGCCTACATATTAAGATTAAAAATGAGGCAAGGGTAGCTGCTGTCATTCATTTGCTATATCGTATTCAGTTCCTGACTCAGAGCAATAAATGAAGAACTGAGATAAGAGGTGTATGTATAAACAATAAGGAAACACACTTATCATTTTTTGCAGAAACTATGTTTATCCACTTAGAAAATAACAAAGAATCTACAGATAATAAACTTTGGGAATTAATAAGCTAATTTAGCAAGGTCAATATATAATTTAGAAGATCAATATACAATGATTAATTACAGATCAACAACAATTAGAAAATTAATTTCAAAAAATAATACATTTTTCTCAAGCACTATAAATCATCTATAACTTAAGAGTACATCCACTGATAGATTTTCAAATTCTTTTCACAAAATATATTACTAAGAGGAATGAATAAACTTAATAAACGGGGGAAAGCTATATTGTGTTTGTTGGAGGAGACCTGATGTCATTACTATGCCAGTCTTCCCCATATAACTTACACATTAAATTAATTCCCAGTGATATCCTTCGCAGGCATGTTTTTAGAAATCAGAAATTTTGATTTTAAAATTTACATGAAAATACAAGTGGCGAAAAAGAACAGAACTAAGGAGATTTTACCACCGCATATCAAGACATTCTACCAAAGGAGAAAACCTAAATATATTATTGGTGTAAGAATAAGAAATAGGTCATTGGAACAGAGGAAAAACTACAAAAAGAGATAATCTCATATAAGATCACTTGAATAAAGACAAAGGAGGTATAAAAGTGCTGTAGGGGAAGTATGTACCTTTTAGTATCTAGGTCAATTGGATCTTCACATGTTGTAAAATGAATTCAGTGTTCTGCTTCACATCATATAAAAATTCAGCTACAGGACCGTAGAGCAAATGTAAAATGTAAATTTATACACCTTCTAGAAAGCACTGTCCCAGAGAAATATAATGTGAGCCACTCATGTAATTGTTTTTATCATATATTTTATTTAATGTCATATATCTGATATTATTTCAACATATAGACAATGTAAAAATATGCCATATGTTACGTTCTTGATTTCAAACTAATTCTTTGCAATATGATGTATATTTTATACTTATAACGCTTCTCTGTTTTGACCAGCTGTATTTCAGGTGCTTAAAAGCCACATGTGGCTACTTGCTAGTGTATTGGACAGAACAACCCTGGGAGATAATAAAGGACAGAGCCTTCATGATCAGCGGGTAAGCAAAGATCTTTTCAATAAGAACAAAGCTTACTAACTGTAAAAGAAAATCAGACCTTAAACTTAAGAACTTTTCGTCATCAAAAACCCATTAAAACTGAAAAGAATCTCCACATGGAAATATTTAATTAAATATAATACAGTATATATTACATCTGACTTATACACATACTTATCTCAGAGTTTCTCAATCTTCGCATTATTGACATTTGGGGTCAGATATTCATGTGGTACGTAGGGTTTCCTATCTGTTTCAGGATATTCAGCAATACTCTCAGACCATGCCTTTTGGATGGTTATAAGCCTCCTTCAGTCCTGACAGACAACATTGTCTTCAGATATTGCCAAATCCTCTGGGAAATAAAATTAACTACAATTTAGAACCACTTATATTCAGAAAAGGAATAAAGATGATACATACATAATATTTTTTCAATATGGCTGACTATTCCAACCATTGTCAGGTTTTCCAGCTCACCTCATCCTCTTAGAAGAATCCAAATATGTGTAGAATACCACTTTGAACACTGACCTGGGAAGCAACTCAGGAGTTCAACAGACAAGCACAAGGAAACTCCAGAATCTGGGAAGGAGAAGCACAGTAGGCAGCCTGTGTAGGCAGGATGTGAGTCCCCATACAGGAAAGGGAGAATTAGTGTTTCTCTGTGATCCACTTTCCCACTGTGGAATCACACAATCCTTACTGTGGGAGAGCACCTTGACCCGCCTAAATGCTCAATTTAATTTGGAGAGTGGTCATGTGACCATGAGAAGGCCCTGCATTGACCCCTGCCTATGGAATTCCCTAAGCAAAGCATCGACAACAGAATTCCATTCTCAATCTTAGCTCTTGGTAAGATGTGTGGGGTCCTGGATGCTAGCCATGGTGGCAACCATTGGTGATAGACTCAGGCCAGGGCTTGGAGATCTGGGCTGAAGTGAGGAAGATGCTCCCTCAGCCAAAACTGAGAAGTAAGTGTAGGGTGGGCTCTTGCTGCTGCTCTGCGGCAACCAGGCTCCACCTACCCACCCCTAAATGGAGCAAGAGGAGAATTGCCAGGGAGGTGTGGTTTTGACCCTGGTAGTGACTCCTAAGACCTGGGGGCTTCATGGTAGACTATAAGCTATCGTCAGTGAATCCTTAAATTTCCTGATTTGTTGCCAAAGTGAGGATGGGGGACTGAGTCCCTCTGATCTGAGAGGTGAGAGGGTGGCAGGTACTACTGGGAACACCCCTCCCTCTCACTGCTGGGGCAAGGTCTCAGCATGAAGCCCTTGGTGCAGTAGTCACCCCACACTGAGGCATTTTGCCAAAGGCCTGAGTACTGCTCCCCCAACCATTGTCAGGGTGAGTACTTGCTCCTGCCTTTGGGGGTCTGAGTGCAGAATTTCCTGCTCCAGCTCCATCTGGCTTCACACACTTCCTTGCTGCCCCTCCCACCCCCAAGATAGAGCACAAGACAGTGGGCCCATGAGCATTTCATAGCCCAACTCACTGCCTGGAACACTTGCCATTTACAAAGGTCAAGCACAAACCTACTGTTACCACCTGACCTTGAGGTCAGACCACACAGCCCATTACAATTTCTGACACAAAAACACAGCACTTCAGAAACTGAAAAGTTTCTTGCAATCATTGATACCACCATCACCCACACCACCTCAGCTGCTCAGGAGGTGTGGAGACCACTCCCCAGCTCAGTATACAACTAATAAAACTGGCATTGAAGAAAACCACCTCACTAAGGCTATTGGACCAAAAAAATCATAAAAAGTCTTCAGGGTTGCACACACCTAGAAGCATACCCCAAATACACCATGGTTATATTTTCAAGAAAAAATTCCCCTTCCCAAAAAATAACAAATTCAAAAGCAAAAAGTAGCTGTTGCTCTGCATTTGTAAGAATCAGCATAATAATAGAGGGAGCATACAAAAGCAAGGTATGCATATTATACACCTTCAAAGGGAGATGTAAGCCTTTAGCAATGAATTCTAACCAAGAAGAAATCAAAATGCCAGATAAAGCAGTCAAAATATTAATTTAAAGAAAGCTGATTGAGATACAAGAGAAATCTCAAAACTAAGACAAGAAATCAGAAAATCATTAGGATATGAATGAGAAATTTATCAAGAAGAAAGTTACCTTCAAGAAGGCAAACAGAAATTCTGGAACACAATAAAATTCATTTAAAAAATTACAAAATACATTTGAAAACTTCAACTCTGGACTAAACCAAGTAGAAGAGAGAATCTCAGAACTTGGCAGTTCTTTAGAAATAATTATCAGACAAAAATTCTTAAAAAAAGGAATAAAAAAGAATGAAAAATTTCTTCAAGACATGTATAAGACCAAATAAAGTGACTGAACTTAATAATTATCAGTATTCCTTAGGGAGAAGAACAATCAAAAGGTTTAGCAAATCCACTTAAATAATTAAGTAGATTATTAATTTACTAGTAGATTAATTTGAGATTTCCTAAGTCTAGCAAGAGATGTAGATATCCAGGTACAAAGACCCACATGTCCTAGGAAATAAATTTCAAAAACCAAAATGGATTCATCACACCATATTGTCATCAAAATGCCTAAAGTCAATGTGAATACAATAACTTTAATATTAGCAAGAGGAAAATGTCTAATAATCTATGAAGAAAAGCCAATCAGACTAAAGGAAGAGTTCTTGATAGAAATTTTATAAGCCAAAAGAGAATGGGATCTTCAAACTGATAATCTATTAAGGTAGCCTAGAAATTTATATCAAGTTACATTAAGCTTTACAAATGAAGTACTAATAAAGCTTCCCAGAAAAACAAATGCTGAAGGTTTGTCACTAGATTGCAAGAAATATTCAAAGAAGTCTTAAACATGTAAGATAAAGGTTGATATTTGTCATCATAAATACACACTAAAGTATAAAACTCAAAGTTAATATAAAATAATCACAAAAGGAAGAAGAGAAAATTATCAAATGGAAACATGATAGAATTCCTCCAAACTGCAAAGACAAATAGAGATAAATACAGAAACAAATACAGTATGATGGGGGCGGGGAGAAAAAGCCCTCAAATGTCAATATGAACCTTGAACACAAATGGATTAAATGCTGTACTTAAAAGGTACCTGGATTGGCAGAGTGGATTTAAAAATGATCTAATCATATGCTAGTTAAAAGAAATTCAGCTTACCTATAAAAATGCACATAGACTGAAAGTAGAGGGATATAAAAACATATCCCAAGCAAATGAAGACCCAAAGTGAACAAAAGTAGTTATGCTTATAACATATAAAACAGCAAACTAAATTTTAAATAAAAAAACAGTAGAAACAGATCAAGGACATTGAATAAGGATACAGACATCAATTCAGCAAGAGATATAACAATCCTAAATATATATGGACCCAACCCAGGCTGCTTCTGCCACTGTTGAGCCAGAAAGGGAGTCAGGAACCTGGGTGATTTCTTGCATCCCAAAGTCAAGTTCCATTGTCACAGCTGTGGGTTCCTGTGGGCCCAAGGGCTGTTTAGAGAATGGGCCCAATATTTGCTAGACTTCCCCAGAGTTCCCACCCAGCTGCTCCCACAGAGAAGGGCATATCCCTCCTAATGGCCAGGCTGCAGCATAGCGGCAGTTAATCTGCCAGAACCTCAGACCAGCTCACTCCTCGCTCTCACAGTCATTGCTTGAATTCAGGGAGCCCAAGGTCAGGTCCACTGACCCAGTCCCATGTCCCAGGGCTTGAACACATCATTCAGTTAATGTATACACAATAAACGTGCACATAGAGCAAATGAACGTTTTTTGGAACATCTGGAAGTTTTGTAACCTGGGAGCTTATGTTTATACATTTATTTTGGAAAACTGGCAGCATCTACTGAAGCCAAGTATGTCATACCCTATCACCCAGCAATCCATACTGAAGTACATTCTCTAACAGACATTTTCGCTAAATATGCACTAAAACATGAGTCCGGGAGAGCTGCTTGACCGCCCTGCCTTCAGAGTGACATAGGGAGCTGCAAGTGTTATACAGCCCTGTTCATATTAGCCAAAATCCAAAACAGCCCTAATACTGACCAAATATCCTTACAATGGAAAGCTATATAGAGCAATGAGAAGGAAGAAACTATTGCTATTTGCAATAAATTGGGTGAATCTCAGAATTAAAATATTGACAAATAAATCAGACATAGTAAAATATGTACTGTATAACTCTATTCATAAAAATTCAAAGCCAGAGAAATCCAGTCTCTGGTGACAGAAGACATCACCTTCGGGGAGAAGGGAAGAAAAAGTGTCAGGAAGGGACGGGGCTCTGGGGACAGTCAGTGGACCTGTAACTCATTGGGATGAAAGATAGTCCATCTGGCTTGCTTATTTGGTGAAAATTCGTAAAGCTAGACACTTTTGGTTTGTTCATTTTTTAGTTAAAGTTTTAAATTAAGCCTTCTGAATATAGTCATGTGAAAAAGAATACATGTCCTTGTAATAGGTTACTAACTGTGCTTAATAGATCACTCTAAATATTTATAAAAATGGTTTTTGAAAAGATATAGACAGTGCCAGATAGGTATCTAAAAATGAGCAAATGTATTTTTGAATGAATAAATAGAAACCTAAACTCATAAGTGTATTGCAGTTATAACATTTCAGAAATGATAACTGATATGTGCTCAGCATTCTTTGTACATACAATCCTGGAGCCACTGGAATTGACCACAGTGGCAGATTCTGGAAGTGAAAGTGGCAGAAACCTGAGCTACCTATACACGGGTTTCTGCTTTGAGCTGCAGTGATCTTATTCCCCAGAGCGCATGTAAACCTCTATGTGCTCATGGGGCGTGTGTAAGATAAATACGTTCTCAATCATGAGCATGTAAATCTCATGGCCTATGTAAATCTTTAGGCTCTTTTTTGTTAAAAGACTGGAGGAAACAGTGAAGAATCTCAGTATCTTTAATAAGCTCATATGAAGTATTTGAACAAAGGATTTATCATGAAACATAGTTTCATTAATAAGTTGCAAATATAAGAAATTTTGTGAAAACACTTTAATCTTTTAATGTTACTTTTATTATAAGGAATCCAAAAGTTTTTGGAAAGAGAGCTTAATGAAGGCTTATTTTGAAAATTATGTGCAATACTGACTTCCTGAGATGTAATATAAAGAATGATACATCTATAGCTTTCATATGAAGGTTAAAACCCAGTTATAGTACAAGAAATGGGGAGGGGGCAAGGGAGGGAAGGGGAGGGAGAGGATGGGTGGAGGGAGGGTGATTGGTGGGATCACACTTACGGTGCATCTTACAAGGGTACAAGTGAAAATTACTAGATGTAGAATATAAATGTCTTCATATAGTGATTAAAAGGCCATGAAGGCTATGTTAAATAGTTCAATAAAAATATTTCAGATTGTATATGAAGTCAGCACATTGTGCCCCATGATTGCACCAATGTACACAATTATGATTTAATAAAAAT
>CAUYRH010116652.1:0-30540 GCA_963574655.1 Perodicticus potto
CCTGTAGTCCCAGCTACTTGGGAGACAGAGGCAAGAGACTCGCTTGAGTCCAGGAATTGGAGGTTGCTGTGAGCTGTGATGCCACAAAACTCCATCCAGGGTGACAGCTTGAGACTCTGTCCCAGAAAAGGTAATTAAAAGACTATCCATGTAGGTACTGGCCAAAAAAGGTGAACTGTCTTCTATAGTAAGCAAAAAAACAGAAATTCTAAGAAGTATTCTTTTACCACTTAGAGGTTTCTGGATATCATATTTTTATTAATATTTCTATTTATAGGTGTATATACATATGTCTGATTAT
This sequence comes from Perodicticus potto, assembly GCA_963574655.1. Lineage (NCBI taxonomy): Eukaryota > Metazoa > Chordata > Mammalia > Primates > Lorisidae > Perodicticus > Perodicticus potto. Next base: position 302 of record CAUYRH010116652.1, read on the forward strand.
AAAAGTAAAGTATGCTTATTAGAGAAACTTTAGAAAATCTATACATCTATTTTTAGTCCTTTTCAGGACAGGACTCACTCTGTCGCCCAGGCTGGATTGCAGTGGCAAAATCACAGTTCATGGCAACCTTGAATTCCCATGCTCAAGTTATCCTTTTGCCTCAAGACTCTGAGTAGCTGCAAATACAGACACATGCCATAATGCCTGGCTAATTTTTTTAGTTTTTTGTAAAGTCAGAATCTCACTATCTTGCCCAGGCTGGTCTCAAACTCCTGGCCTCAAACTATCCTCCTGCCTCAGTCTCACAAAGTGCTGGAATTACAGGTATTAGCCACTGTGCCCAGCCTTTGGCAGGACGTTTTTTTAAAAACCTGGAAGTGTCCAGTACATGCTATTTTGATTTCTGAGTTTTTTTAACTAAAAGTTTTATTATAAATATTCCTCATTTCATTAAATATTCTTCAGACACATCATTTTTGAATTTCAGTATTATATTCAATGATATGACTATCCATAGGGAAAGTGGGAAATTATAGCAAAATGGACCTTTATTTACAAAATGTTCATTATAAAATTTTACAAAGAAGTGGCCAAAATGTAAAAAACATTTTGTAAAATTTTATAATGAATATTTTGCAAATAAAGGTCCATTTAGCTATAATTTCTCATGTTCCCTATGTATGGTGACATTAGGGGCAACTTTTGGGACATCTTGTATTATTATCATAAATAATACTAAGTAATACTAATACTTATTAGTAGTATTAGAGATACTTTTTACTAAATCTTTGGCAAATTTTCTGTTTTTTAGGAAATATTAATGTCAAAACAATATATCTTCATACTTAATTCTAAAGTTTATTTATTTATTTTTTTAAAACAGAGTTTGACTACGTTGCCCTCGGTAGAGTGCTATGGCACCACAGCTCACAGCAACCTCAAACTCCTGGGCTTAAGCCATTGTCTTGCCTCAGTCTCCCAAGTAGCTAGGACTACAAGCACCTGCCACAACACCTGGCTATTTTTTGTTATAGTTGTCATTGTTGTTTAGCTGGCCCGGGCCAGATTCAAACCTACCAGCCTTAGTGTATGTGGCTGGAGCCATAACCACTCTGTTATGGGCGCCAAGCCTCTAACGTTTGTTTTTAAAAGGTTGCACAAATTGAAAAACTTAGTAAGAGCTTAGGCCTCTGTGGAGAGCTCACATCACAGTGAACTTTTATAAAGTGAAATCTCAAACTACCTATAATGGCTCTTTTTTTGTTGTTCAGATGTTGACAGAATTCAGATGGAGTTTTAAAATGATGAGAATCAATAAGCATAAGCAACTAAACAGAATAGGAAAATGTGACAAGATAAAATATGACTGCTCATGATTTAAGTTTGGAGGCATAAACTATGAAAGTTTTCAGAGAACTTTAAGATCAAAGAGGAAATTTAGTAATCTGTACATTCAACTTCTAAATTTAAAAATTAATGACACAAACTTCCATTTACTTTTGTCAAAAATAGAAATTATAGTTTTGTTGTGTATTTTTTGGAGGGGGAATGAGAAAATAAGAACAAGGAGAGCTGAAATATAGAAAGAGCTATAAAAGGAGAATTGCATAGGAAATAGTGAAATCTTTAAATAATATTAAAGCTGTTTAAAACTAGTCAGAGTTTTTGCAATAATTGACAAAATAAGGAGAGATGTGAACCTTGAAATTTGCTATTTGAACTGAACTTGGGAGCAAGATTCAGGTCATAAGCCATAAACTATTTGATCCTGATCTAGATGATAAAAACTAAAAAGGATTAACAGCTTTTCTTGGGTTTAAAATATAGAGACAAATGGAAACAGTCCTTTTTAGGCCCAGCCTCTCTTGTTTCCTCAAATTTTAATTCATCATGACTTACAAAGATTCCATCAGTTTAAGTAGGGATATGTACTTGGTTTTGTGATGGCAATAACATTTAATAACGCCTTTACTGAATTAATTTTTCATAATGGCTAACAAAAGGTTAGGATGTTATAATTTTGTAAATATCTATGTTAATTATTAGCTGTACTAAATTTGGCACACTAGAATTGTAAAGAATAAGCCAGGATATCAGCATGACTTTGCTTTACCACAAGCAAAAGTTCAAAGGACAGAGACATAAGGGAAAGAGAAGGATGAGTGACTTCTTGCATGCCCAGTTGTAGACTCTAAGAAAAGAAAACCCTTTAAGTGGGTCCTCGCTGGCTACAGGATAAGCTTTCTGTTCTAATCAGTTCCTTGGCTAGCCTGAGCTGACAAAACATTATTATTCTCTTAACCTTTGCCAAGCAGAGGAACTTTACAAGAATTTTTTTCAGTAACAGCCTGAGTGATTTATGGGTTTTTCTCCCTCTAGCTCTTTACAGTTAGAAAAACAAATTTTCTCAGCCTCATTCCTTTCTCCCCATTATTCCCAGTTTTCTGCTATCCTTAGCCATAATTTTAATTTTTCCTTTATTCTTTCTTTCTTTATTTAATGAAAATATCACTTTGTTTTGCATAGTTTTCAATCATAACTAATGATCCTTAATTATGAAGACCAACTACGGAGGTTGCAAAAAAAGTGTATACACATGGTAAGAGATGTTATCTATGTATTACACTTTCTGGAGTTGAACTGAAGGTATCGTTACTGGTCTAGTGTATGTAGACATGCTGTCACTTCCATTTTACCTACAATGTGTACACTTTTTGAGAATGATCAATTTTATTTCCGACAACATCTCTTAACATGTGTACACATTTTTTTTTTTTTTTTGGGCAGGTCTGGGCTATTGAATTTTCTGGAACAGTTCCTATGTAAAATATTCTATACCATTCTTCTCCTAGACCATTAAAAAACATCCAGTTCCTCAACAAATACCGCTGTTTTTCATGATGCTGTTTTCAAATTGGGGAGAGAAAACCCATAGGGAGAAGGGTATACAATCAAGTATTCTTAAGAGCAGGAACTCTGATTTCAGACAGCTTATGGCTGAAACTTATTCAGTGTGTGATGTTGGTAAAGTTACTTAATTTCTCTGTGCCTCAATTTTCTCATCTATAAAAGGAATATAAAATTACCAACCTCAAATAATTGTAGAGATTGAGAGAATTCATGTGGCACTTAACACTCTGCCTGGTACATAAGGAAGCCCTCTATGAATGTCCGATATGATTTTCAACACCAAAAGTCTTGTAGAAATGTCAATGGTTCAATGTCAATGGATGTCAATACAAGAAGAAACATTTAATTTTACTATACAAAAGAACATTAAAACTATTAAATGCTGTTTGTTAAGATTTTGATCTTGTATGGTAGGTAGCTAGGTATTTGTAGGTTAATTATTACCTAGTCATTTAGAAAGGAAATTTTCTAAAAAACTATAAGCTAGGCTAGGTTCAGCTAGAGAGGCCTAGAATAGTAAATCTGGGAAAATAGTCAATTAACTTAGTTATAGTTCTATTTAATGAACACTGAGGATTTAAGTTATATTTTTAAGGGAACTTGCTGGCAAAATGGGACAAACGAAAATGTATCTATAGATCAAAGATGGTTGAATATGTTAAAAAATGTTCGACTTGGAAATATTATTCCTCCACAAACAGAAAGAAAATGATGTAAACGTAGTCTCTCTCTGTTTAAACTCCAATTATTTGTTTACCAGCTTGGTTTCTCTCTCTTTCTTTCTCTGTTTTTTTTTTTTCTTTATTACAACTTCTGGATATTGGAATAGCCATTGGCAGCCACTAGCATTGTAAAATCTTTGCTAATAATCCAAATGAAGTACTCTGAGATTTGCCAAGAAATTCTGAGAAAAAAAAGGAAAGAATAAATGATTATTAAGCAAGTCGAGTTCTTCAAACAAGTATGAGAGGAATAGTAGGCCATCAATTCACAACAGATGATCAAAGTAACAACGCAAATATCATACTAAATAATATATGTCTTGTCTGAATTTTTTGTAATTGTAATTTTTTGTAATTTCATGTAATTGTATACTTTTCAATGAAAGTTATTTATTATATGTATAATTAAATGAGATTTAAATTTAACACTCCTGTAAGACTTTACGTACATTAGTTTACAAAAAAGAAAAAATAAACCTTTTGTAAGACTATGTGCCCTGATTTATTAATAAAAACATATAGTTAACATATTTATAATCCGTCAACTCTTACAGAGATTTCCATGGTCCAAGAAAGGAAAAGGTTAGAAGAACAAGGGTAGTACTTACAAAAATGTGTTCACAGGGTATGGAAAGCAAAGGAGATAGTGAGAAAGGAGTCCTGTTTCCTTTACAAGTTGCTATGTGAAGAAGTTTGGGAGTAAAGGAAAAAGAAAAAGAAGAGAAAAACAAAAAGTGAAAAGGGATGGGCTGGAGGGAATAGGAGTGAATTAGAGAGCTTTTATAATATTTGGAGGCGGAGTAGAAGAACAAAGTATTTAAGATTCAAAAGTAAAGTAAGGGGCCTGGTGCTGTGGCTCACACCTGTAATCCCAGCACTCTGGGAGTCTGGGACAGGAGGATTCCTTGAACTCAGTAAGTGGGAGACCAGCCTGAGCAAGAGCAAGACCTCTACTGAAAAAAAAAAATAGAAAAATTACCTGGGCATTGTAGTCAGTGCCTGTAGTCCCAGCTAATTAGGAGGCTGAGACAGGAGGATCACTTGGTTTCTGTAGCTCACGCTCCTAGTTGTCATTCTCTAGCCATTCCCTTTGAACCCTCCTGCTCTCCCCAGAAAGAATTGGACTTCTGCAAGTTTTTCTTCTAGATCTTCTTTCTTTAAACTGCACATTCTAATTAGGAGATCTATTATCTCTAGTCCCATGGCTTTAAAGACTATCAATAACCCACAAACTGGATAACTGGAGCCTAGATCTCTTTTCTGAGCTCCAGATCCACAAAGTCCACTTTCTACTCGATACTTCATCTGGATGTCTTTCAGGGATCTCAAATAGATGCCAGAACCGGACTACTCCTCTTCCCCATTTCAGTGAATAGAACTTCAATCAGCTAGATTGCTTATACAAGAAACCTAGCAATTATTCTTGATCTTTCTTCTCCCTTGCATGGTGACAGCCAAGCTGTGACCAATTGCTGTGTTCTGTCATGTTTACATTCCATACTGTTAGATATTATTGAACTTTACGGAAAAAGAGAATGTTTACTCTTTGCATCTCATATATTAAACCACTAAAAAAGGGGATATTTGTAGATTAGAGTTAAGAAAGGAAGTTGATACATTGTATAATATTTAGAATTAAATGATGTTGGAAATGTTATCTTCCTATCGTAAGGCCCCTACCTCCCACTTTGTTCCTACCCTCTCCCATTTAATCATATTCCCCCACTTCTATCAAACTTCATATATGTCTTTTTTTGTTTATCATATGACAATTAGGAATTTATTGGAACATCTTACCTCTTCTAAATAAAAAATTCTGATCATTACCCTGATTTTTCAAGCTATGGTTGAATTTTAGGACAAAAATATCCATGACAAAAAGTCCTACACAGTTATAAATAAGCAGTAGATATAATTTTTTCATTCTACAACAGGAAGGGTGAAGAAAAAGATTTTCTTTCTTTAACCACACCAGATAGCATGCTTTATTGAGTGGGAAGGAAGAATTAGGAGAGTCCTAACTAGCAGTGTTATAGTAAGGTTTTACTTAGGTTCAGGAAGAATAATTAACAATTTCCTCTGGATGTTGTTTTTTAAATAATTTAAACTTCTTTTTTAAAAGTCCTGGATTAAAATGAAAAATAACTACTTTAGAGTTTGCATGGTGTTTCGATTTTCAAATAAAAATGAACAGAAGCCCAGTATTCTTTTTACTTTGGCATTTAGATTTTTTTTAATAGGATATAAAAGCAAGCTTGCCTCCTGGGTGTAAGGAGAGCTTCTAGCTATAAGAGTCAATCAATCGAGCAGGGCATTTGTGGGTAGAAGTTGTGAAAAATTGCCAAGTTGACCTTGGAAAATGAAAAATAATTGAGACTGGTGGCAATGAGCATTTATTTCCCATGTGCTGCAATCTCTCTCACATTTTTAATTTGGTTTAAATTTCTATCCCTTACCACCTACTCACATACATTCACGTGTACTATTAACATCATAATGTATATTAATGAGTCCTCACAGCTGGTTAAGAAGCTTCTTCTACTGTGATAATAACTTTACTTTAACTCAATGATGCTGTGCATAATGTAATCGAACAAAACTGTGCGATGTGCACTGAAAAGCAGTAAGGATAAAAGAATAGTTCGCTCAGTCACAGAGATAGCAACTAGAAATACATCTATACTAGCAAAATTGCCTTAATTTATACAGCTTACTGGAATTCGTGTCTCTGCATAGATTTCTTTGATTCCATGTGCGTGCATTGTGGTGGGTAGACACAAGGTGGTAGAATGTCAAGGTTGGGAAAGATATAAAAGGCCATCTACTCGATCACTATTTCATGTTTAAATTATTTCAGCAACATGTGCTCCAAGTGGTCACCTACCGTGTACATAAAACATTATCCCACTCTCATCGTCCCTCACCTAACCTCAGCAAAGGAAAGAAGTCAACTATCTCTGGAGAAGAGGTTTATAACTTTGGCTTCACAATGAGCACCTACTGAGAGTGTTTAAAAATCACCATGCTGAAGCTACAGCCCAGATAAACTAAATCAAAATCTCTGGGGGTGGTACCCAGAAATCAGAATTGTTTAACCTTCTCACACGATTCCATTACAGCCAAGATTGAGAACCACTGCTCTAGGGGCAACACATCCTAAAAATGATAAAGTCATTTTTATAGGAAGTCAAAAATCTGTCACCCTGCAACTTTGACCTATTGATCCTCAAAGAAGTTTTTTTGATAAAATTCTTAGCTGAAGCTCAGGGAAAGAACCCCTTCTCCTTGCCAGGTCAAAAATTAAATAATAGGTGTTTTTTTTTTAAAGCATAGGCAAAAGATTCAAAACCATAAGTGACAGACATCATATATAATTCCCATTTGTTTTTCAGCCCTTGGAGGAAAGATCTCTTTCCTTAAACTTATACATTTCAAGCAGGAAAGAAAAAAAAAGCCTCTGTCCTAAGAGGATTGGACAGAAAAAGGATTGTGAAACATCTCAAAATATTGTTCTCTCCTTTTTCTGTTCTGTGTGTAATTAACATATATATATATGTATGTATATATATGTATGTATCTATACATGTATATAGTGTGTGTGTGTGTATAGATAGATAGATAAATATATGGAGATATATATAATCTTGAAAACTAAATAGCCTAAGCCTTGCAGTATCATGCTCTTCTAGTGGTTGATTATTGAGTCCATCCATTCTAAGAAGAAAGCACTGTCACATTTCTAATGGCTTAACTGAACCAGGATAGACAGTTTAAGTGTAGTAATCCTCCTTCCACATGAAGGACTCTAAAAATATTTAATAACAGATGTAACATCTTCAATTTCTTTCTTCCCTAGGTTATATAAGTCCTCAATTTCTTTAACTATTCCTTGTAAAAAAAGGCTTTACTTTCTCTCAATATCTGCTCACTTTCCTCTTAATGCCCTCCAGATAATGGCAGCCCTCTTAAATTACAGTTCCCAATACCGTGGGCATTATGTTCTTGGTCTTAGATACTATAAAAATAGAAGGCCTCTTACTTGAAAGAACTGGATAAAGGAACTGATCGATAATTTTTTTAAAAGTACTAATATGAAGAACCATTAAAAAAGTGATAATTGAAAAAATGGTGATCAATCTAGCATACTACTACTGGAAGTTTATGGTCTCAGGCTGGAGCAATTATAATCATGGTGTTGCCATTAACCAGGAGAAGATTTAGGAAAGATAAAGTTTTGAAGGACAGGCAGAGCAGGAGTTAGTTTGGGATTATATTTTGGTGCCTTAATTTAATACTTAAGTTAGTCATTCAGGGGAAGAAGTTTGAGCTATAAATATTAGAAAATATGAATTTGTGAATCACCAGTATATAGATCATATTTAAAGGTATTATATTGCATCAGACTACCAAAAGAATGATTATGATAAAAAATAGAAAAGGTGCAAAGACTGAGCCCTAAGGCATTCTAACATAAAGAATTGAGTAATAACCAGGAATAGAGAATAAAAAGGAGCAATAAGGCTTGGTGCCTTTGGCTCAAGCGGCCAAGGCGCCAGCCACATACACCTAAGCTGGCAGATTCATATCCAGCCTGGGTCCACCAAATAACAATGACAGCTGCAACCGGAAAAAAAAAATAGCTGGGCATTGTGGCGGGTGCCTATAGTCCCAGCTACCTGCAAGGCAGAGGCAGGAGAATCGCTTGAACCCAGGAGCTGGAGGTTGCTGAGAGCTGTGATGCCATGGCATTCTACCCAGGGTGACAGCTCGAAGCTCTGTCTCAAAAAAAAGGAGCAATAAAGGAGGTAGTTGAAAACCAACAGACTGGGTTGTCCATGCCAAATGAAGGGACGGAGTGCTCATTTGTGTCAAATGCTGCTGAAAGTCTAATGAGATGATACTAACAGGAGTGGGTGTGGTGGAGTGGCCAGGGCAAAAGCTTATGAAAAGTCCATTCAAGAAAGACAGGAAGAGAGGGATTGGAGATTATGTATATAAGTACCTTTTTTCTTAGGGTTTTGTTATAAAAGGAAGAAGAGAAAATGGCATGTGAGCTGGCAGGGAAGTGAGATCAAGAGAAAAGTGATTGGTGATTGATTGATGGATGGATTTTTGAGCTAAGAGAATAAAAACAGGATGTTAACTGTTGAGAAAAATTCATTAAAGGAAAATTAGTCATCATGGTGGAGGTGCAGCAAATGTGGGTGCAGGAGGCCGTGGACTCTATGGTGAAGAGTCTGGAGAGAGAAAACATCTGGAAGATTCAGGGCCTCGTGTTCTGGAGCAGCACCTACCACTGTGAGGACAGCCAGGCATCCATGCAGCAGGTTCACCAGTGCATCGAGCACTGCCATGTGCCTCCGGCTCAAGCTCAGTCTCCAGTGACCCTTGAGTTGGAGAAGTTCCAGGACCACCTGGCCAGGTACACCATGCATTGCAATGACAAAGCCAAAGATTCAATAGATGCAGGGAGTAAGGAGCTTCAGGTGAAGCAGCAGCTGGACAGTTGTGTGACCTAGTGTGTTGATGATCACATGCACCTCATCCCAACTATGACCAAGATGATAAAGGAGTCTCTCAGATCCATTGGGAAATAAAAATCTTTGCCAATGGCCACTGGGGATGAGGGAAAGAGTCTATTTTTTAAAATGAAAGGGGATTTTAGTCTTTTAAGCAAAGCCTATGAGTGAAGAAACTAAGGATGGCAATGAATTTAAGGTATATGTCACTTGCCTCTGGACATTGGTTGTTTCAAACCTGAAAAGTGAAATGGAAAAAATTGGTGCTAAAATTTTTGTCAGAGATAGTACAGGACAATGTTTTACAGCCTATATTGTATGTGGCAGTAAGAATCTCCTCTATATCATGCCAATGCCCTCCAAGGTACCAAATTCTTACTGCATAGATACCAGCAGGCTGACAGTTTCCTCTAACCTGCCTATGATCTGGGAAAGTTTAAGTGGAAGTAATTCTGTTTGTTGCCAACCTCCTGTTTACCAGAATTGTTGCCACAGCATTTTCCACAATCTGTACAACAAAATTCATGAGGTCACTAATTTAGAAAAATGTTTCTGGGTTTTTGTTTTGCTCGGTTTTATTATATTTATACAAGGGCACAAAGTTCATTTAAGATGTGGAGCTGGGAGGGAGAGTAGTTTGGATAGGAACTTTGAAAAGTTTTCTTGAAATATACTTTTCTGGCCATCAAGGTGTGGATGTGCAGTTCTTAAAACTGTTACCCACTGCATCTTTCAGGCAGATACCGTGCAAAAACATGATAGGCAACATCACAGTGGTTTGGGAAAGCAGAACTTCCTGAGGCTGTCTGCAGCAGAGTGACATGACAGTGTTGCAGTAACACTTTCTCCTTGAAAAGAAATAGGTTTTTGATTGTGGTAAATACAGGTATGGGGAAACCAACAGTAAAAAAGGAACTGTTGGCTGCCTGAATAGAAGAGAGTTGTGAAGTGCTGGATTTGGAAAAACATCGAATGCAATGAAAGCTTAAACCCAGCTTTGTTTATTTAGGCCCCTGAATTCACAGGACCCTATTGAGACAATTCCCTGCTAACAGGAAGTTCAAGGGAAAAAGTAAGCAAATTGGGCTAGGAACTGTGACTTCCTTAAAGGAAAGGCGGGTCAGTGCTCCATTACCAAATGCCATTTTTGCCTGTGGTCTTCTCAAGAAGCAGTGTTCCTGCCTGCATCTGTGATTTTGATAATGACCTTATTTGTCTATCAACCTATACTTGAGATGACAATATTGTGTGTCTGTTTTCTTTTTCCAGGCTGTGATACATTTTCCTAGTAATATGGATTTAAAATATAAATAACCTTTATCTTTCCCCTCAAAAAAAAGGAGGGGAAAATCAATGATTCATGAGGTGTAGAGAGAATAGTTGAGAACATCATTCAGTGGGGGAGAAGGGAAAAGACCTACAACATAAGTTAAAGAACTGATCTTACCTAGAAGCACATAGAATTTATCCATAATAAAAAAGAAGGCCAGTAGATGCTCACAAATGTATTAGAGAGAGTAGAAAAGGTGGTATGGCTGTTGGAGGTTCTTTAGGTATTGCTTCTATTTCCTCTGAAAAAGAGGAAGCCAAGTCATATGCTAAAAGTGAAGATGATGGAAGAAGTGTTGAAGATTTACAGAGAAAGGGGAGGAATGAAATAATTATCAAATAATTATCTAGGTCTAACAGAGTGGGAGTATGTATAATTGCTAGGCAGCATTAAGGGTCCACTTAAGGTTAATGATCATGAATGTAAAGTAAGATCAGTCAGCATGGTTGTGTATTTTTCTCTAGTCATCAACAAAACAAGTAGAGACATACTTTAGGCATAAAATTGGATTGAACCATAATTGAAGACAAGTGAGAACAATATATATTGAGAGAGTGGAGAGTGGAAAGAAGGGAAGGTTATAGGCAGGGGAATTAGTATATGACAGATCACAAAATCCAAGCTAAATAACAAAGGAACTGAAGACATGAGTGATTATATAATCACTAGGAGGATAAATGTTTTATTGGTCTTGATGCTTTCAAAGGATTGTAAGAAATGAGATACTAGAAGAAATGAACTGGCAAGATTAGAGGAAGTGTAGTCAGAATGGAAAGCATGAGATTATGCCAGAATTTCAGTTATTGACAATCACAGAGTTTAAGATGTGACCTATAGAGTGGCTAAAGGGGAAGAAACTGAACATTCAACCAGTTGGAAGGATTATCTATGTGTATAAAGAAATCATGAAGAATTAAGACAGATGTATTATTGGAGAAAGTGACAGAAATGAGGGGGAGTGATCTTCTGGGGGGTCAGTACATGACTACAAAAAGGAGGGGTGGTGGGTGGAATAGACATCTGATAACATAAGAATCAAATCTTGGAAGGGAGAAGGATTTTAGAGGGTATTTTTATTTTTTGCACAATTCTTTATGCAACATACTTGTTTTCATCTCCAGATTATCATTGATATATTTGTTTAACAGATTCTACACTTTTATCTGTGACTTAGATAAGGTTATAGAATAAAATGTGTCCAGGATAGAGATCTGAGATATGCCATTTAAACATCTTCCTGTAGGTTAATAAATATCTCACTAATTAGTGCTATGGTTTAATAACGTCGTTATCATATCTATCCATAAGGATGTCTAGTATTGTGAAATATGACATATTTTGCTGAAATTATAATATTTCATATCAAGGGCAATGTTTTTCAGACCATTATATGCAGCTTTTGGTAGTCCACAGACATATTCTCAGAAGTCATCAAGGTCTATATGAGATTCATTCTAATGTTGTCATTTCATTTTACTAATAGTAATTTTAAAATAATTATAGTAATTTTAGTAATTTTACTAATAGTAATTTTAAAATAATAATACCAAACATATTCAACATATGGATGACTCCATTCATATATTAACATATTGAATAAATGTATTCAATAAAACGGATGATTCCATTATAACTGGATTGTCACACCATTCTGTTCCTGAGTCTGCATTTATCCTCACAAGTAGTACTACTTTAATTGTTCTTAGTTAAAAAATAACAGAGGATGTCTTAATACTTAAATCACATCATTGTGTCCTCTATAAATGATGATTACAGTGTTTCAAATAAAGAAAAGACATAGATGGCCTGAAATATTCACATGGCATGAGATAGAATTGGAAGACCAAACCCAATGGAAGTCAGTGCTATGTACACATTTCTAAAAAGTAATTTTATTTTATTTAAACAATATATACTAATATATTTAATATACACAAAATTAATGGTATGAATTTCAATGATATTGGGTTTATAGCTCTATTAGCATTCATATTGCTAACACAATCTTGGCTGATAGTTTTATTTATATTTATTATTAAAATTAAAATAATTTAGATAATTGTTCTTTCCTCTTAATAGGGTCAGAGAAATCTGTCTTTTTCATTTCCCTTATATTTCTGATTTAATAGCTGATTTTAAAAAGTGAGAGAGTAAAATAACCAACATATCTTTGGCCTTTAGGATTCCATGCTGCTAACCAGAAATAACTACTCATTTTTCTACATCCTCTAAACTTACTCTTACATTAGTCAGTATAGCAGTCTCCCAAACCCGTAAGCCGGTCAAATCTCAGTAACTTTATGTAACAAAAGTTTACATGTATCTGCTTCATACTACAAGTCTAATAGAGGGAAGCAGAGAAGCTCTGTTCATCACAGTTCCCCAGATACCCATGCTAATAGAGGTTTTAGCTAGATGCAAGCTTCCCCCCATCACCAGAATAGTGACAAACTGGACACTAGTTTTTAAAGTATCCATCTAGAAATGCTACATACCACTCCCAAATCACACTTCATCGGCTACAGAAAATTGCCTGAAAATCACCTAACTTAAAAACGGACTAGGAAGAGCAGTCCTACCATATAAGTAGTAGGGGAATTGGAAAAATTTGAATCTTACAGGATGCATATCACATTCACTCATCTAGAATTAATATTTATGTCAATTAGGGTTCTTTCTTTGCAAACAAGAGAAATCGACTCTAGCTAATGTAGCAATAAAAAAGAACTCATTTGGAAGGACTAAAAAGGGAAGATTAAATAACCAGGTTTGGAAAGATCAAGAACCGGGGCAGTCGTGGGTGTCTTTGTAGCAAGAATAAATGGATGGCCTCTTCAAGACTGGCCACAAAAATTCAGTCATTTTGATGTTCATGGGAGGTGGAAATCGATTGGCTATGTTGAGTCATACGCCTACCCCTTGGCTTGGGACATCAACAACACATCCCTAATATCCCACTGCAATGGGGAAAGAGGTAATTTCCCAACAGAAAAATCAGTGTTGTAATGGAAAAAGAAGAAGGAAACCAGGATACCAGACAACCAAAATGCATCCTCTTTCTCGTTTGAAAATCTGAACTTTATTAAGCTGCCTCTTGGCATCTGTTCCACTCCTAATTCCTCAGAACTTTTTTGTTGGTGTCATGATAATAGCATGAGAGACTGACAAGAGAAAGATACTTCCTGCCCACAATTATCTTACCTTCTGACATGCCACATTACTAAAGCCTTTTACCATTATAGCTATTGTTCTTCTATAGTCTTTCTCTTCAGGAGGGATTTACACCAGTCATCACTGAAACAATTCATAGATCAATTTGTGAGATTAGATGGCCATGACTTATGGGAGCAAGACCATATGGGAAGGAAATGAAGGACTATGAGGACATTTTTAAAAGTCTGCAGCCTGGAGAACTTCCCAGAGAATAATGATTTTTCTGGGGGTTGAGGGTAAGGCTCTAGAAAATGGTCCTGGGCAGCCTTAGGTTCTAGTATTATGGTTGAAGAAAGGAGTCACAAGCAAGCATTTTTACAGTAAAAATATGAACATAAAATGCTTCCTGTCATTCCACTCTTGCAACATCTGACCTTTGAAATTTGGCTACTATTGAGTTCTTCATGAGCACCACCTGTTTTTCCTACTTTAGAGAATGAGTTATATATAAAATGAGTTATTAATATTTGGCAATGCGGCTTTGAACACAGAATAAAAAGTTTTGCTGACTACTCTCACAATCCTTGAAGACAGATGGACGGGCATGTGTGCCTCATTTGAAAAGACAGCAGTTTGTAATGGAAGGCCAAAATCTCATTCTGTCCACCCCACCCCCACACACATTGCTTCTGCAGGCTGAGCTTTCTGGATAATCAGATAGAGCTCTGCATATGTGAGAAAAAGACAATGGAACAAGTCTGGGATGGGTTTGAGTTATATTTAGTTACTTTTATTTATTTAACTTTTAAAAAAGAGACTGATGCCAAAGAGTCACTGGATATGCTTATAATATAAAGCATTTTATAATAAACCAGATTTTCCAGTACAATCTCTCATGGACACAAATCCAGCAATCTGGATGCTGCATTTACTCTCTCAGGCCATGAGTAACTGCCACTTTGCATAATGGCCCATATGCAGAAACAAATACAGTACAAAGATAAGAAAATGGGTTTCCACGCCAGTTATCTAATAAATTGCCATTTCAGCCCCTAAATGAATTCCTAGTGGCCTGAGAGGTGACATAGATTCTTAATTCCTATCAAACTTCCCAACAGACTATTAGAAAAATTAATAAATTATTTAGATTTTAAAGCATTAAAAATGAAATAAAGAAAAAAATCAGTAACTGTGATTATTTCTTAAGCCAAGGCATTAGTGAATTTTTCCAGGAGGCAATGTGAGATGAATGATCGTGTATTTCAAGGACTCACTTGAAGAATGAACGTAGAAATATGTTATTGTTTGGTTGCATTATAGCGGACTGATGCATGTATTTATTTGCTACAGGCTAGTTTGGGGGAGCAGTTGCATCTATGTAACATTACTAGAGACTGGATCAGAACCTATATTTAATCATGTCATTCTCCTGATTAAAATACTCCAATTTGCTTCCCACTGATACTAGAGTGAAGTCTGAAATCTGAGACACGGCCTACTATCCTGCTTGGTTTGGCATTCACTTGCTAGTTTAGCCTTAGCTTTTGCTAAAATGCTATAGACACACTGATATCCAAAATCATTTTTCATTTTATTTCTTCTAAAATCCCAAGGTCCTTTTCACACAAGGTTCTTTACAGAGATTGGCCCCTTTAACTGGGATACTAATGCTTTACTTATTTAAGTGGCTAACTCCTATATATTCTTCAGGCTCAAAGTTAGCCTTTCTTAATCTTCCCTAACACTCACAGGAGGTTAGATTCTCTTATGATATTCTTTTCATTTTTTCAGTACTCTTCATTTATAAGACTCAACAGAGTCCTAATTAATGTCTTACTTGACTACAAGTTTCATGATGGCAAGAACCTCATCTGTTTTAATCATTCTGTATCTCAAAATCTATTACAGTACCTGATACGATAACAGTGAATGAATAAATCTCAGTATTGCAATTTATGTCTCTTAAATTTAACTTAATAGTAGTTTTGTTTGTTTGTTTGTTTGTTTTTTGTTTTTTGTTTTTTGAGACAGAGCCTCAAGCTATCACCCTGGATAGAGTGCTGTGGCATCACAGCTCACAGCAACCTCCAATTCCTGGGCTCAAGCGAATCTCTTGCCTCCACCTCCCAAGTAGTTGGGACTACAGGCTCCCACCACAACGCCCGACCAGTTTTTGATTGCAGCTGTCATTGTTTGGCTGGCCCAGGCTGGATTCGAACCCGCCAGCTCAGGTGTACGTGGCTGGCGCCTTAGCCCGTTGAGCCATAGGTGCTGAGCCAATAGTAGTCTTATATTATTATTTCTTTCTTTTTTTTTTTTTTTTTTTTTTTTTTGCGATTTTTGGCTAGGGCTGGGTTTGAACCCGCCATCTACAGCATATGGAACCGGTGCCCTACTCCTTTGAGCCACAGGCGCCACCCTATTATTATGTCTATAGGAAAAGACATTCAGGATTATTCGTAAACATGTCAAGAACACATTTATCCTGTTTCATCAGCTTTTCCCTTTTTTTTTTTTTTTTTTTTTTTGAGGCAGAGTCTCCCTGGGTAGAGTGTCATGGCATCATCATAGCTCACAGCATCCTGAAACTGTTGGGCTCAAGCAATCTTCTTGCCTCAGCCTCCTGAGTCCTCCCAGGACTATACTACCATACCTGGCTAGTTTTTTCTATTTTTAGCAGAGATGGAGTCTCACTCTTGCTCAGGCTGGTCTCGAACTCCTGAGCTTAATCAATCCTCCTACCTCGGCTTCCCAGAGTGCTAGGATTAAAGGCCTGAGCCAGTATGACTGGCCCATTTATAACTA
This sequence comes from Perodicticus potto, assembly GCA_963574655.1. Taxonomy (NCBI): domain Eukaryota; kingdom Metazoa; phylum Chordata; class Mammalia; order Primates; family Lorisidae; genus Perodicticus; species Perodicticus potto. Next base: position 16,741 of record CAUYRH010116652.1, read on the forward strand.
CCTTACTTCTCATGTGACCTACAATAGAAGAACAAATAGCAGCAGTATCAACTATGGGAAGGCTGTGAATAAAACGAAGAAAACACTCCAAAGTTACTAGTGGTTTGTAAATCAGACGTTCATACGTTAGAGAGTATATGTCTTCATGTCCATTAGCTAAGACAGACTTTTCCCAAAATAATAATTAAAAGATTCTTGTTAAGCATAAAGCCAGAAAGAAAGTATTCAAATAATTTATGGAAAGGCCAGATGATTTATACTTACTCTGCCCAGAGAACATCCTGCTAGTGGATAGAATTCTTGTGACTGTCTGCCAGGCCAGTGCCTTTTATCCTTGCATGCTACTAGCTAAAGACTAACAATTTTTGCCATTAATTTCTCGTTCTTCATTTGGAATATCCCCTACTAGTTTACCAAGTGCTTTGGTTGTTACAGTCTTAACCTCTTAATACGATTTCTGAGGTTAGAGTTTATCCTTCAACATCACATGTTAGATTGGCTTAAACTTGATGAGATGTTAGGACAGCAAGCACCTTAATTTCACCAGCAACACTTTATTTATAAGTTATATTTAATGTGAATGTCCTCTGTGAAATTGTTTTGCAAATAATTCTAAATAATCCTAGCTACTACGTTGATTTCCGGGCTTCCCTCTTAAATTGCAAGATACAGCTCATACAAGGTGTCTTTTAACATTTATCCCCTATATTTCTCTTGTCTCCACACTCATTGTCTTAAGTCTAGGTTAAAACTACGTGGGAATTTAGGCAAGGAAAGAGGCTAGTGGTCTGGGTCTGGTGACTGGTAACCAGAGTAAATTACTATGGAAGAGGCCCTTGGAGATAGCAATCTGACTGAGTAGTTGTGATTATGAAATGAGTACACTTGTTTTCTAGGCTCTTTGCTTATTTAAGGGTGGCTTCAGGGTGGGTTTGGCTCTTTTGACTAACTTTGTTTGTTTGTTTTGCTACTTTTGGTAGTATTGATATGGGTAAAGAAAACACTTCTTCTGTTCAGTAAGAAACATCAGCGTAAGTATGATGATACATTGGTCTTAATCTTAGAATAAAGGAGTGATCGGAATATGATTAAATGGAGAATACCCCATCTGAAAGAGACAGCTGCTGTTTGGTTCAAGTGGATTATGACCACCTAGGAATGTGGGCAGTGTGTTATCAATGTTTTCCATTTTTCTAAAGAAGCCAGAAATCCAAACTTTTAAGTGATGCCTCCCAATATTTTCAGTGTTGGCTCAAGCTAATGCTTTTTGTGACTTTATAAAACAGTATAGCATCTTTTTCTCAGAAGACATTGACATCCGCTCTATCTCAACGGACTCATTGAATGGGAACATGAAGGAAGAAGAGGCTCAGGGGGAGGGAGAGGTGGGGGAGACATTCTGCAGTGTATAAAGGTAATGAACATAGGTTCATTACTTTTTTACAGATATATATTTCATACAACTGAGTTCTTGAGATTTTAGAAACATGTATGATACTGAGAAACTTACAATTTTAAAAAGCAGTGCTATAACCTTTAAAACAGGAGATGAAGAAGGTATATTGAGATAGAGAACTGTGATAAGTCTGGAAAGATCTGCTCTTATAAGGAACTGAAAATTGTTAGTGGCAAAAATGCAGAGAAATGCATTATATGACAAAAACCAAAATTCAAGATACTGCTTATCTTGGATGCAACCTAGGAAGGATACTAAAAGGCTTTAATTATATTGTTGGTATTTTATTTCTTAAGTTGGGTAGATATGTGAATGTTCATTTATAAATTGTTATAAATTTGTATGTATCTGAACTATTTCATAATAAGTATATTAAAAAAAAAATAAATGTTAGATCTTTGTCAGACCTGTGAAAGGCTAGTTGTTTTTTCTGCCAAACAGTTATTTAATATATTTTCATTTCAAGGCCAAGAAGGAAAAGGCTCTTAGACTTTTTTTTCTACACTAAAAATCCCTCAGCCTCTGACAGAAAATGACAGTCTGTGAGCTGAAAAGCAATCCTTAGGATGGCAGGAACATTGAGGGGTTATTAGAAATGTGTTAGCTGATAACATAGCTCTGAGTCCAGCAATTGTGCCCTAGATTTCTGTTTGCTCCCTAAACCCACCCAGGGATCAAAAATTAGCTATGATTTCTTGAAGCAAGTAATTAAGAGGGATTAGTAATTTCGGAATAATGCCAAGCTCCACACTAGGTCTATCAACACTGACAGATCAAATGCAGGGACCTGTCCAAATAGAGCAGACCCTCCCAAACAGAATGTCTCACCCAGGCAAAAAGGAATGTGCCAACTCCTACCCTTCCCACCCCTAAAATTTCCGTCCACCTTAACCCATGTGATGACTTCCTTCTCCAGCGCAGCTCACCTGCACCCTGGTAGAAATAAAGGCCAACGTTGCCCACACAGAACCTGGACTCCATTTCCTTTCATTTCACATTTCAGAATAATCTTTCATTTTTGGTCTTTGACCTCTCAATCACCATCACTGTCATCACCATAATGAATATTCATATAACATTTAACAGCATGCAAAAAGACCTCACACCCATTATTTAACTACCTCAGCCTCACAACAACCCTGGTAGAAACAGAGAAAAAGTATTATTATATTCATTATATAGCTGAGAAAACTGAGGATCAGAGTGATTTTTTTTTTTCCCCAAAGTCAATGAGCTATGAAGAGTCCGAGCATTGGCCAGGTGTGGTGGCTCAGGTCTATAATCCTAGCACTCTGGAAGGGTGAAGTGCAAGGATCATTTGAGCTCAGGAGTTGGAGACAAGCCTGAGCAATATTGATACGCAATCTCTACTAAAAATAGAAATATTACCTGGGCAGCATGGTGGGCACCTATTGTCTCAGCTACTAGGGAGGCTGAGGCAGGAGGATTGCTGGAACCCAGGAGTTTGAGGTTGCTGTGAGCTAGGCTAACATAGTACTCTAGCACAGGCAAGAATGAGACTCTGTCTCAAAAAAAAAAAAAAAGTCAGAGCATTGACCTCAAACCCAGGTTTTCTGATCCCAAACATTTGTTCTTTCCTCATATGTCCTGGGTCACTTCAATGGTTCAGCCAACCCAGCCTGTTAGAAAGAGTAATATTTGAAAAGTGGGTTCTAAGATTTCAACCCTTCTAAAATTAAGAATTAATCAAATATTTCTAATCTCCCTAATAAGTTGATAGCCATGATTTTATCAAACCTTTCTAGATAATTATCTTCCAGTGACTGTACTGGTTGAGTTTGAGTGTGTCTAAAAATCTGACTAATGAGGGCTTAATAAATAAGGGTTTATTTTTCTTATATTATAGGTAGTCTGGAGATAAATATTTACCTTTGCTATATAAGTTAATCTGCTCAACAATGCCGGAATCTAAGCTCTTCCTATTTTTCAGCTCTATCAGCCAAAAAGTGTTGGATTTTGTCCTCACACTTATAGCCTCCTGGTAGCAAAAAAGACCTCTGAAGCTCTGGCATTCATTCTGGTCTTTGAATGACCTCTTTATCATTCAAAGTAGGAAGAATGGGAGGGGTCTTGGAGGGAGGGGAGAATAGTGCCAGCAGCATATATCCCTTTTTATATCTAAAAAACTTCCCCTAAATCCATCAGCAGATTTCACCTCAGATCTCAGTGAACAGAACTGGATCATGTGGCTACCGCAAGCTGCAAAGAAAGCAGGAAAGGAAAGGAATCATAATTGGCTTATCAGTCATGCTTTATGCAGCTAGACATAAACAAAGGCAGGCTTCTGTAGCAAGGAAAAAACAGGAATATGTTTAGAGCAGACACCTAATAGTGTTTGCCTTAAATATCCAATCTGAAATCATGTTTTCTGCATTTCTTTAGCAAACAGGTACAATAGAAATCTAATAATTTTTTATAAATAAAAGAGACACAAACGCATAGTAAATTATAAATGCCACTTTCTTCTTGCTCTCTTCTATCCATGGCATGCTTAATGTTAGTGAAAATCTGCAGTAAAACTTCTACTTGAAGGAGACACATACAATATGAAAACCTTAGACTTCTCTCTATTCATACAGAGAATATTCTAGTATTTCATCTATCTCTTTCTTTATCTCTTTCTTTCTCTCTCTCTGTCCCACTCATTTTCTCTCTCTCTCTCTCTCTCTTTCTCTCTCTCTCTCCCTCTCATATTTCCAAAGATTCATTCATTCTGCTGTTTCCAGGATGATTTCTATGGGCCACTCTTAAGTCCAGCACACTCTAGTTAAAAGAGACACTGGTGACTGCCTCACACACAAAAAATCTTAGCCAAAGGTTTATTGACCAGTTTTTTAAGAAACCACGAATTACTTCATATTAATGCTATAGAGATGTCAAGTTTCTTTCTATTGAAATGTTTTTCTCATAAGCAGACAAGTATTACCTTGTTGTGGCAACAAAGTATGCCAACCCTTACTGAACATGTCAGCTGACACTTTGAACAGGTTTGAATTGTCTGGGTTGATAATAAAAATTAGAGCCTAGTGTAGCTTTTCCAAAGGCTTCTTGACACTCCAGATGACAGATACCCTTATCATATTTTCTCTCTAGGTAAAATTAGGTGGGAAACTAGCTAGTGTACCAAAGTGTGACTGTAAACCTTACCATGCACGAACTTTCTTGTCCCAAAATGCTGATTTAGTCTTTTACGTTGCTTGTTTGCTTAAATGTAAGACTTTCTCAGTTTTTATAGATTTTACTTTGTCCAATAAAGGAATTCAATGTGGTTTTCCAAATTTAATTCTATATATTTAATCTCTGAAAGCTCGAATGAGAGTTTTCTAAGCTTCAATATAAAACTCATTCATTTAACATTCAACAGATATTTTTGGGTGTTCACACATTGTACACAGACACTATAATAAGAGCTGAAGATAAAATAGTGAATAAGATAATGGTCTCTTCCCCTATTGAGCTTATAGTAGGGTGGAGAAGACAGATATTTTCAACCAAAAAAAGGTTTGTCAAAGAAATTTATAACTGATCTAAGATTTTTCATTTAAGAAAAGCAATGCCAGGTGCTAAAACAAACTAACTCCAAATTGTCCACAGTTATAAACTAATGATTCTTTTTTGCTCATGTTATAGTCAAACAAAAATGAAAGTTCCAGGCACCTTCCTCTTAGGGATCTGTCCTTCTCAAAGTCATCCAAGTTCATTTTAGTCAGATGGTGGGTGAAGATAGATAGAGAAAACTGTGATTTGTTTGTGGCAGGTTTGTTTTTTTTTTTTTTTTTAAAGGGCCAGACCTAAAAGTGGCAGTCATATCACTTCTACTGTCATTTTATTTAGTCACATGATTAGTCTTAACTGTGAGGGAGAGTAGGAAATGTAGTCTAGCCATGTGCCAAGGAGGGAAAGATGGATACAGCTGAGCACAAGTAGTACCTGCCCAACCATGAAGCGTGAATAGAAATTAGCCATGAAAATTGAAGGAGGAGAGAAGTAGAAAGAAGGTAATGAACAAAGTTACAGGCAGAGAGAACATGAAGTGGGAGACCAATAGGGACAGAACTTAACATTGGGAGGCTAAAAGTTGAACAGTGGGGCTAGAATGTGGCATTCAAATTGGCAAAACAAATGGCAAAAACGTCATGAACATCTTCATAGACCATTTTATGGAATGTTAGCTTTGTACCAAGAAAAGTAGAGCTGCATTAAAGGCTTTAACGAGGGCAATTAAATGATTAAATTAAATGCTTAGAAAAGTAATATTCACTATAATATACAAAAGAAATTGGAGGAAAAAATAAGAGAAAGCAAGACTGAAAGCCAATTAAGAATCTTTATCAATAATCCAGGTGATAGACCTTGAGCTAGGGTAATGTCACCGATAGACCTGGGAAAAAACTGAAGATTGATTTGGGAGATATTTAGGAGGCAGGATTAAAATAATATGGGTTCTGATTAGATGTGGTTGAATGTAGCGCCAACCTACAACGTTTCAGAGATGCTTCTTTACTGTAACTAGGTATACATACTTGTTCATCTAGGTGAGCTATCATAATCGCTCCTATAACTGCCCATTTATCAGTCTTTGGATGAGGTTAGAATATTTCCAACCCCAAGATCAAGACATCACCAATGTATTTCATTTGCAATTGTAAATGTACTTTGGGACTTGGACTCCTTGTCCAAGGCCATTTGCCAGAAATCATTATATAAATTGATAACTGAGATGAATTAGGAAGTTTCCAGTTGACTCTAAGCATCTAATATCTCATTTTTCTCATTTCACAGACTTTAAAAAATTACAGAATTGCCAAATTAAAACAAGTTTCTCTGCCCTATCATGAATCAGCATATGCATTAGTTTGGGGGTGAGTGTTTAATTTTTGTCACTGGCTGAAGAAGTAAAGGACATCTTCATCAGAAGGGAAGCAAAAAGCACCAATTGCCTCACTCTGCAAAGGCCTTGTCTCCTATTTCTGGAGTTATTTGTTTGGCAGAATCCCAGACTGTATCCTGGGACCTACTACCTAAGGACATTCTGTTTTTATAACATCAAATCACAAGGATGCTGCTTGCCAAGACTCACACTGTTGTCCACCTGGCCGGGCCTGTCCATTTTACAAATTGACAATAGTGGGCAGAAGATACTATGGAAATTAGGCCATGCCCACAAGCTCATTGCTAAGAGTAAGTCCCAGCTGGATTCTGCACCTCCATGGTGTTCCCAAACAGCTGGGTCCACAGGCATGTACTACCTGCTCTGCTCCTATTCAGTGATTCTGAGTGATGTCCTATTGTCCTGGCTGTATTGCCAGCACCTGCTTATGTCCTACCTCCCACTCGCTTCCCAGTGTACCACATGGATCCTCATGCCACGCTCTGACCTTCAACCTGTCTGAACCTGGCATCTGGCTCCCACATTTCTTCCAGATGTTGCAGCTCTATCCTATCCTGGAACTCCCCCCACCCTCTGGAGAGCCTCTACCTTACAACTGGAGCTCTGACGTCGCCTTTAGCTACGATTTTTGCTCTCTGCAACTGGAATTATCCTTTGTACTCCATCTGTCCCTCTAAGCTATGAAACCACTTGTTTTCCAGTCCTGTGAAATGTGATCATAGGGGTAACTTCATATATTTCCATTTTCTAAATTTGGGATTTAAGAAATTTGCAGCCTCAGGAACTGATTAATAATAACTATTTATGTTTCTTAATAAATGTCTTTCACTTGTGTTCTTTGGTTCTTAGAATTAGAAATACATTTTGAATTTCAAAACATATTTTGAGGTGAGTTTATCCCAGTTATTTTGTTGACAAATATTTGATAAAACTGCACTGTTTGATCCAGGTACAAGGATTGCTTAAATACCATGGTTTTACAATATTATGAAGTTTTCATCAGTACAGTTAAACTCAGAAGGTACTGCATTAGGTGGTTTGCCCTTGGTTTTCTGGGTATAGTAAGAACCTCAATAATTATTGCTACTTCTTATTTCTTTTTTTTTTTTTTTTTGAGACAGAGCCTCAAGCTGTCACCCTGGGTAGAGTGCCGTGGCATCACAGCTCACAGCAACCTCCAATTCCTGGGCTCAAGCGAGTCTCCTGCCTCTACCTCCCAAGTAGCTGGGACTACAGGCACCCGCCACAAGGCCCGGCCATTTTTTGGTTACAGCCGTCATTGTTGTTTGGTGGGCCCAGGCTGGATTCAAAACCGCCAACTCAGGTGTACGTGGTTGGCGCCTTAGCCCGTTGAGCCATAGGCGCCGAGCCGCTACTTCTTATTTCTTGAAGAAATTTTTTAAACTCTCTAAAAGGAAATTTCCACTTCACTCTATTAAATTTTACTACAATGTTTTAATGTTACCTTTTCATTCTTTTTTCCCCCTCTTGTTTCTTTTTTAAATAGAAGAAATCTTTAAAAATACTTTTTGAATAAACTACTCATTTGTTATAAGTGATTTCTAGGTGTTTTATTATATAAGTTTCATTTTCCTCAAAATACTTCTGTGGCTTTTAAGTTCATGATGACTTGATGAAGCAGATTTAGGCCATGGGATGTAAAGTTCTTTGAAGGCAAGAGAATGTATGCACATGTGATCTCCCAAGCTGTTTTTAAGTTACTTATATTATTGTTTACCAGAGCAAATATCTTTCCATCCTCTGTCTACTGCAGGACAGCACAAATTTCACAGTTAACTCTGTCTGCTAAGGGCTATCCTCTTCCGTTTCAGGGTGTGTCTCCTCCCCCCAAAAGATCAATGGACATGTTTTTGAAAGTTTTGTGTTTCCTTATTCCTGAATATATATCTATTAACCCATAAGTACTATAAGGCACAATGCCTCACTGATTCTTCCTCCCAAGATCCCATTGCTGGTTTTTATTTTGAATGCAAATGGAACCTTGCTTTAAAATAAAATATGGTGGAAAATGAAATGATAAACTTAAGAATTTAAGTGCCTTAATAATAGCTACCACTTATTGAATATCTAACATGTACAATACATTGCATTAGATCCATTTATGGGTATTATTATTAAGCCTCACAGTAAGAAATACGTCCTATTATATTATGTTGTACATAAGGGAAGGGTAACTAAAGCTCAGAAAGGTTAAGTAATTTATTTAAAGTCACACAGTTAAAAAAGTGGCAGAACCAGAATTTGCAGTCAAATCTGGTTCCAATAGCTGTGCAAACGCTCTTATACCATGCTTCATCTATTGCATTCTAAAGTTCAAAGTGGTGGCAGGTTGAGTTAAATGGAGTAAGCCTAAGAGTAGGTGAACAGGAAGAACTTTCAGGGTAGGCCAAAGGTTGGCGTCCACACATGAAAGCATGTTCAGGAAACTTTTATTCTAAGACGTATTGGTTTTCTGCTTAAAATAGTTCAATTTTACTATAATTCAATAGTCCAGAGGTCCAAAATGAGTCTCTTTGGGCCAAAATCAAGGTGTCACTAAGGCTGTGTTGCTTTCTGGAGGCTATAGCAGATAACTAGTCTTCTTGCCTTTTCCAGCTATAAAGGCACCTATATTCCTTGGTTAACAGCCTTCTTCCTCCATCATCAGAGCCAGCAACATAGCATCTCTTTGATCCTGTTTCCATTCTCATATATATTCCAGTCTTCTTTTACCTTCTTCTTTCACTTTTTTTTTTTTTTTTTTTGATACAGATCTCACTTTGGTGCCCTTGGTAGAGTGCCGTGGCATCACAGCTCACAGCAACCTCAAACTCTTGGGCTTAAGTAATGCTTTTGCCTCAGCCTCCCGAGTAGCTGAGACTACAGGCGCCTGCCACAATGCCTAGCTATTTTTTTTTTGACAACAGGGTCTTACTCTTGCTCCAGCTGGTCTTGAACTTGTGAGTTCAGGCAATCCACCTGCCTCAGCCTCCCAAATGCTGGGATTACAGGTGTGAGCCACCATGCTCCACCTTTTCTTTCACTTTTAAAGACTGTGATTACATTCAGCCTGCCTTGATAACACAGGATAATCTTCCTGTTTTAAAGTCAGTTGATGAGCAATGTTAATTCTATCTGCAACCTTCATTACTCTTTGCCATGAAACTTACCACATTTACAGGTTCTGGGGATTAGGACTTGGGTTAGTTTGTGGGGGGCCATTACTCTGCCTGTCACGTAGAGCTAGACATAATGAGAAATAAGTATCAGAGTGGGTATAGACATAGGACGTTAGTGTACTAAAAAGTGGCAGAAAGATTATGAGTACAGTAAGATGAGATTCAAATCAAATCTAAGATGTCTATAAAAAAATTAGTAGAATAGACAATCAAAGGTAATATGTGTACATGCCATTGGCAGAAACCAAATAAGATGGCATTTGGAAATTAGGATAAGAGTAAGTAAGCTGGTGTGGGTTGAATTGTGTACCTCTCGATTGTATTTTTTTATTTTTTCTCAAGACAGGTTGTCACTCTGTTGCTTGGGATAAAGTGCAATGGTGTCATCATAGATAATTACCGTCTCAAACTCCTGGGTTCAAGTGATCCTCCTGCTTTAGCTTCCCAAGAAGCTGGGTCCACAGGCATGTACTACCATGCCTAGGTAAATAATTTTTTTTCTTTTGTACAAATGGGGTCTCAGTATCTATTGTCCAGATCGGTCTCAAAAATCCTGGGCTCAAACAATCCTCTAGATTCAGTCTGTCTTAGTGCTAGGATTACAGGTATATACCTCATGATACCCCCAAATTTGAATTGAAGTCCTAACCTCTGGTGTCTCATATGTGACCTTATTTAGAATTGTGTCCTTGCAGACATAATTAATTATGATGAGGTCATGATGAAGTAGAATGGCCCCTCCCTAATCCAATTTGACTGGTGTTACAGAAATATTTTGGTTTTTTTGAGGCAGAGTCTCACTATGTTGCCCTCGGTAGAGTGCTATTGCATCACAGCTCACAGCAACCTCAAACTCTTGGGCTTAAGCGATTCTCTTGCCTCAGCCTCCCAAGTAGCTGGGACTACAGGCGCCCACCACAACACCCAGCTAAGAAAGATTATTGTATTTACAGACAGAGACTCAGGGACAGCTCCATGAAGGCAGAGATCAAAGTGACTCCTCTTCAAGTCAAAAAATGCAGAAGATTGTGAACAAGCCACCAGACTCTAGGACAGAAGTATGAAACAGATTCTCTCACAGCTCTCACAGCAAAATCTTAGATATCTAACTTCCAGAACTGGGAAACAGTAACTTTCTGTTGTTCAAGTTTCCTAGTTGGTGGAACCGTGTTGTAGCCGACCTGGCAAACTAATACATAAGCTTCAGAGAAGACCGTGAGATCTGGAGAAATTAGCAGGAAACTCAATGGTGTATTTAGGAGATAGCAAACAAACCCAACCAAGTACAGATGGGACTCTGGGGTTGGAGAGAGGCCAGCAAAAAATCTCACTTGATCTCAAATCAACAAGTTGGCTAAGGCTTATTCCAAGACTCTGGAACAGCAGTTCACAACCTGTGGGTCACGGCCCCTTTGTAACAATGAAAATACATCCTGCATATCAGTTATGTACATTATGATTCATAACAGTAGCAAAATTACGGTTACAAAGTAGCAATGAAAATAATTTTATGGTTGGGGGGGGTCAGTCACCACAACATGAAGAACTATATTAAAGGGCTGCAGCATTAGGAAGGTTGAGAACCACTGCCCTGGAAGGAAGCAGAGCCTGGTTTGGGGAAAGAAGAGCCACCTGGGTTAGGGGAACCAGGGACAGAAAGCTAGTGAGGTGCACTGTCAGTGAGCAATACAGCCCTGTGACAAATACATTCTTCTTACAAGTGTGTGGTCAATTTACTTATTGATTCTCTGTGGTTACCTTGTCTACAAATGAAGGCCTCTGAAAGGCTTTTGTGTATTCAATTGTTTTAAATATTTGGTTACTCAAGGAAGTTAATTGGCTACCTCTCTGTGTTCCCTTTGCAGAAGCAGCAACAGGAGAACATCTGGTGACAGAAGGGTGAGAAAAACAACTTGTCTTTCTTTTGTGTGGTTCTTCCTCTCTTACATCCATAAAGGGTTTTTTTTAAGAAACTAACTACATTATACTTCTTACATATAAAAATGTGCTTGGTCATCCTGGTAGGACTGGAATTGTAAGTTTTGTTCAATAGTATCTGTGAATCTTTTTTCCCCCCTCCCTAGCATTACATTTCTTCTTAGCCTTACGCAAGAAATTGTTTTCACCATTCTGCTGTAGGAGAAACAAAGAAAAATACAGATAATTGGCTAGTTTGCATATAAATGCCAACCTACAGCATGTACCAATGTAGGGATGAGTCCCCACAGAGTTATATGTAAACAAATTTTCAGTCCTACAAGCTTCATTTCACTTCCAAGGTTGAGCAGGTGATTATGCAATAACACCAGATGAGTAAAACTTCACTGACAATTTATATAGGCTAGGAAAATATGCAAATGTTATTGAAAAGTTATCCATTATTCCCATTCAAATATATTTAAAGTCTTACTTGTCAATGATGATCTTTCAATTCTTCTGTGGATCAGAAAAATACATATTCTAATTGCCATGTTTGTATTTATATTTATTTATTCTTTCTCTCTGTCTCTCTCAATTTCTCTTTCTCTTTCTCTAAGGTTTTGAAGAATTAGGGTAATATGCTCCTTGATTTCCAGTTTCTCAGGGGCTCAGGGGCTCAAGGGCAGATGTTTGTTGTAACCACTATTTACCCCCAGGATCCAAGGCCTAATCAACAGACTAGGAAAACTTCCCAACTTTTTTTTTTTTTAAGACACCTGGGCAGGGTGCCATGGCACTGTAGCTCACAGCAACTTCAAACTCCTGGGCTTGAGCAATCCTCCGTCGCCTCAGCCTCCCAAGTACCTGGGACTGCAGGCACCAGCCACAATGCCTGGCTAGTTTTCTTCTATTTTTAGTATGTATGGGATTTCACTCATGCTTGGGTTGGGCTTGAACTCCCAAGCTCAATCAATTCACCCTCCTTGGCCTCCCGGAGTGCTAGGATTACAGGCATGAGCTCCCACACCTAGGCCCCAACTTTTAAATTAGAAGCCCATAAGCAAATACATCCCTTAATTTTTCTTTTCCTCAGCTTGGAAAAATAAAAGTGTGTTTATTTTTACTTTTGTATCTTTTGTATTTGAGATCTATATTCTGTTGCTTGTCAGTTGACATTGTGCAGAACCTTACATTAAAAAAAAAAAAAGAGGCTGGGTACGGTGGCTCAGTTCTGTAATCTCAGCACTCTGGAAGACCAAAGCAGGTGGATTGCCTGAACTCAGGAGTTGGAGACCAGCCTGAGCAAGAGTGAGACCTCCATCTCTAAAAATAGCTGGGAGTTATGGCAGTTGCCTATAGTCCCAGCTACTCGGGAGGCTGAGATAAGAAGATCACTTGAGTCCAAGAGTTTGATGTTTCTGTGAGTTATGACACCACAGTATTCTACCAAGGGTGACAAAGTGAAGCTCTGTTTCAAAAATAAATAAATACACAGATAATAAAATAAAATAAAAATAAATTTAAAAAAAAAGAAACATTTGAATATGCAACATGCAAAGACCATTCAGTAATAGAGAAAAACTTTACTTGAAACATTGTATTAATATTTTAAGCAGTTTTATTTTCAGTCTATATTTTTAAATTCTACATTTAGAAAATAATTACTTCCTTTTTCTGTTGAATTAGATATTATATGCTTATAAAATCTAAATGCTAGAAATAATTATTTGTTAAATGTAGAAATTAAAAATATAGATTGAATGTAAAACTGTTTAAACAGTATACTTTTCCTCCAAAGCACTGTTCATGAACAAGAAGAACCTGGCTCTCCATTAGTCAGTCCTCTGCCACCATTTCATCCATGTTTGTTACTTACTTTGACCAATTGTTCTTTTAGTTCTTTAGAACTTTTGGGTAACTACTATCTGGTTTGGCTCATTTGTTGCATTGTAGAAGGGAGATCACAGGTACATGGAACACTTGCTGTCACCTCCACCTCCGCCTCCGTGTTCACAGTAGACATCATTAATGGATTACTGCATTTTTTTTCCTCCACTGAGCCAGATTAGAATCTTCAGTTCTGCAGTCTAGTTGTTTCCAAACTTTGGTATGCATTAAAATCACCTAGAGGACTTATTAATAACTAGCCGTTAATTTTTTTTTTTTTGTAGAGACAGACTCTTACTTTATCTCCCTCGGTAGAGTGCCGTGGCGTCACACAGCTCACAGCAACCTCCAACTCCTGGGCTTAGGCGATTCTCTTGCCTCAGCCTCCCAAGTAGGTGGGACTACAGGCGTCCGCCACAACTCCCAGCTATTTTTTTGTTGCAATT
>CAUYRH010116656.1:0-12219 GCA_963574655.1 Perodicticus potto
GGCGGCGCCTGTGGCTCATCGAGTAGGGTGCCAGCCCCGTATACCAAAGGTGACAGGTTCAAACCCGGCCTCGGCCAAACTGCAAAACAGAAAAATAGCCGGGCGTTGTGGCAGGTGCCTGTAGTTCCAGCTACTCGGGAGGCTGAGGCAAGAGAATCGCCTAAGCCCAGGAGTTGGAGGTTGCTGTGAGCTGTGTGACTCCACAGCACTCTACTGAGTGCAATAAACTCAGACTCTGTCACTACAAAGAAAAAAATTGACACATCATTATCATCCAAAGTCCATAGTTTATATTCTGTGAGTTTTGACAAAATGTACAAAGACATGTATCCACCACTGTTACAGTATCCAATTACGTAGTTTCATTGCCCTAAAAATCCTCTGCTACGTATCCGCTGGCTCCTAACCCCTTGTAGCCACCCATCTTTTTACTGTTTCCATCGTTTTACCTATGAATAGTTTTGCCTATTTCCAGAACTTCACATAGTGAGAATCATATGGTAGATATTGGACTGGCTTCTTTTATCTAATTTACGCATTTACGCTTCCTCTGTGTCTTTTCACAGCTTGATGGCTCATCTCTTTTTTACCAAATAAAATTCTATTGTCTGGAGGCATCCCATTTTATCCATTCATCTACTGAAGGACATCTTGGTTACATGCAAGTTTTGGCAATTATTGAGTAAAGTGTCTATAAATACCCGTGTACAGGCTTTAGTGTTAATAATAAGTTTTCACTTCCTTTGGGTAAATACCAAAAGTGCAATTGCTGGATTGTTATTATGATAATATATCTACTTTTTGCCACCGAACTGTCTTTCAGTGTGGCTATACCATTTCTCATTCCCACCAGCAATAAAGGAGAGTCCCTGTTGCTGCACATCCTCACCAGCAATTGGCGTTGTTAATGTTTCATATTTTGGCCATTGTAATAGATGTGTAGTTGTATCTCATTGTTTTTACCTTTATGTTTCTACTTCATTTTTCCCTTTCGTTCCTGTATGTGCACTAAAGTGAAATTTTCTCATTTTCCTTCAAAGTATTTTTACAAAAGTAATGCATGCTTGATGTGAAAAGTAAGAGTCCCTTTTGCACACCAGACTGCCTTACATTCCATTTATTCCAGTCATCCACATGGGACCCAAACTTAACAGTTTCCTACACTGCCTTGGAAATAGATCTTTTATCTCTCCTATCTCTACCCTCCCACCATATCCAGGTCTTGCACAATTCAAGCCTAGCCCTGACAATCGTAGGGTTTTTTGACCAAGTAAATTTATTTAGAAAAACATCCTGTGACTTTCGTATTTGTCTTGTAACTATCGTAAGCCCATAGAATGACTTTTTATAATCTTAGATGTCTCCAGTTGTTGAATTTCTCACGTAATTCTCTTATTGTCATTTATGCTATCATAGGTTTGGTAAATCAAATTAAAATATAATATTTATTCCATCTGGAGTTTTTACTAAAATGGAAATATCTTATTCAGATGATTTCTGTTTAAGTCATTTTTAAAGTAAAATATTATCCTTAAGATTATAATCTATTTAATTTGAGCAAAAATATAGTAACTTCAGAGCCATGTTTTACAACTAAAAATGAAAATGATCATCCAAAATTATATTTTAAAAGAGACAAAAATTGACCCACATTTTTATTATGGTTTTGGTTGTCCATTAATACAATTATTTGAAGGCTGAATCCACGTTGAGGATAACTCAATTCTACTTTTACACATTGCAGTGTGGGGAAGTCCAACTGTGGGAGAGGATAATGAAGAAAGCCCCATAGTGAAGAGACTTCTTCACCATCAATGGAGAAGGGGAAAGGCCAGACCAAGGAATAGGAGAGAAGAATTTCCTTTTCCCAAGAGCTCTCCCTATGGAAGCAAGGCTCTCTAGATTGGAGGAATGGGTGGAGGGACAGACACTGAGAGGCTTACCCTGGTTCAAAGATCTCTGTAATGAACTTGCATGTACATGGACTGCCCAGTGCTCCATCTCCCCCCAAATAAATAACGAGCTTTAAGTTTTGTCAAATTTGTACATACAAAAGTTAAGTAGTTCTACAAGGCTTATTATTAATAAAAAATAGCATTCCCCTCTTCCTAAGGGAAATCAATTAAACTCTTCTAAATGTTATTAACTGCCTCAAAACTCACCTTGAATTACTCCATTTTTCTGGTCTCCTCTATTTTCCATTTTTCAAGAGGAGTGAATTTTGGCCGTGAGGCTCTTAATGCTACACAATTTTCGGGATCCTTTTTTTTTTTTTTTTAACATAGCCCAAGTCATAGACACCTATAGGAACGCTTTTAAAGAAAAAGAATGTAAGACTTCAAAATATGAAATGAGAGCCTTGGAAAGGTCCCTGAAGCTTATGCTTTATTCATCATAGGAAACTTGCCGCTGCCTTCTAATGCAAACATATAAGATCCATTGCATTAAGGATCCCACTGCTCCCTCCGAACTGTCTCCCAATCCACATACCATGTCAGAAACACCAACTCTCTCAATAATTTTACATTCAAGTAGCTCCTAAAGCCCACCTCATCGATAAACTTTTTTGACCTGCAAAATAGTAATATTTCTTTAATTCCACTTTCTCTAAAAATTTAGTTCCATGTTTTCCTTCACTTAATAGCCTATAATACATACATACAATTAAAAATAGCATGTGCACTTTTAATTTTGTCTTTATTTCCCCCCAGATATATTGAGGTAGAATTGACAATTAAAAATTGTGTATTTTCAAGGTATACAATGTGGTGATTTGAGGTACATATGCATTGTGAAATGACTACTTCAATCAAGTTAATTAACACATTGATCAACTTGTATGCACACTGTGGAGAGTGAAGACATAAAATCTACTATCATAGCAAATTTCAAGTATACAATACACTATTATTAACTACAGTCAACATGCTATACATTAGGTCCCCAGAACGCATTCATCTTACAACTGAAATTTATACCGTTTGGCTAACATCTGTCCATTTCCCCCATATCCCAGCCTTTGGCATGGCCGAAATTGGAGGACACTATTGTAAGTGAAACAAGCCAGACAAAAAAGAAAAACTCTGTATAATCTCACTTACACGTGTAAACAAAAAAGTCAAACTCATCGAAGCACAGAGTAGAAAAGATGCATACAACTTAAAAGCAAAAACAAATAACCAAACAAACCCAAGTAATACAAATAAAGAAATGGGCAAAGGACCTTAATAAATATTTTTCCATTATATACCCATTGTGCATTTTCTTTATTCATTTATCCATCCACAAACGCTTAGGTTGTTTCCATACCTTGGCTCTTGGTGCAGTGAACACAGGAGCACATACGTCTTTTCAACACGCTGGTTTCATTTTCTTTAGATACATACCTAGAAGTGGGATTGCTAGACTATATGGTAGTACTATCTTTAATTTTTTGAAGAACTTCCATGTATTTCCTATATGACTGTACAGGCATACCTTGAAAATATTCGGGGTATTATTCCAGACCACCAGAATAAAGTAAATTTTTCAGTATAGCAAGTCATGTAAATTTTTTGGTTTCCCAATATGTATAAAAGTTATGTTAATAACATTCTATAGTCTATTAAGTATACAACGGCATTATGCCAAAAATATAAGGTACATACATTAAAATAAGGTACATAATTTTAAAATACCTTATTGCTACAAATGTGATCATCTGGGCCTTTAATGAGTCATAATCTTTTTGCTGAGTGAGTTTCTTGCCTTGATGTGGATAGCTCCTGATTGATCAAGGTGGGGGGTGCTGAAGGTTGGGGTGGCTATAGCAATTTCTTAAAATAAGACAACCATGAGGTCTGCTGCATCTATTTGGCTCCCTTTCATGAATGATATCTTTGTAGCATGCAATGCTGAGTGACAGCATTTTACCTGCAGTAGAACTTCTTTCAAAATTGGAGCCAATCCTCTAAAACCCTGCTGCTGCTTTAATGACCAAGTTTGTGAAATATTCTAAATTCTTTGTTGTCATTTCAACAGCATTCACAGCATCTCTACCATGAACAGAGTCTATCTTAAGAAACCACTTTCGGCTCAGTGCCTGTGGCTCAAGCGGTTAAGGGGCCAGCCACATACACCTGAGCTGGCAGGTTGGAATCCAGCCTGGCCCGCCAAACAACAATGATGACTACACCAAAAAATAGCCAGGCATTGTGGTGGGTGCCTGTGGTCCCAGCTAGTTGGGAGGCGGAGGCAGGAGAATTGCTTGAGCCCAAGAGTTGGAGGTTGCTGTGAGCTGTGATGCCAAGGCACTCTACCCAGGGGGACAGCTTGAGGCTCTGTCTCAAAAAAAAAAAGAAGAAAAGAAAAGAAACCACTTTCTTTGCTGATCCGTAAGAAGCAGCTCCTCATCCATTCAAGTTTGACCATGAGATTGCAGCAATTCAGGCACATCTTCAGACTCTACTTCTAATTCTATTTCTCTTACTATTTCCACACCTATAATTACTTTCTCCACTGAAGTCTTGAACACCTCAAAGTCATCCACGAGGGTTGGAATCAATCAACTTCTTCCAAACTCAGCAAGGCATGGTGGCTCACACCTGTAATCTTAGCACTCTGAGAGGCTGAAGCAGGTGGATTCCTTGAGCTCAGGAGTTCAAGACCAGCCTGCACAAGAGCGAGACCCTGTCTCTACTAAAAACAGAAAAACTAGCCAGGCATAGTGGCACACGCCTGCAGTCTTAGCTACTTGTATGGCTGAGGCAAGAGGATTGTTCAAGGCCATGAGTTTGAGGTGGATGTGAACTATGATGATGCCAGGGCACTCTACTCAGGACAACAAAGTGAGAGATATGTCACTAGTCCTTTCATTTCCTTGCCACCATAGTGTTACTAACTGGCCTATTTCAATATTGTTTTGTCTCAGAATAGGGAGGCCTAAGGCGAGGGAGAGAGATGAGGAAGTGGCCAGTCCCTGGAGCAGTCAGAATACACTCAACATTTGTCAATTACATTCCTGCCTTCCATGTGCACCATTCTTGGTGCTCCCAAAACAATTTAATAGTAACATCAAAGATCACTAATCACTGATCACCATAACAGATATAATCATAATGCAAAAGTTTAAAATATTGTGAAAATTACCAAATTGTGAAACCGAGACACAAAGTGAGCACAGATTGTTGGGGAAATGGCACCAATAGATTTGTTTAATGCAGGATTGCCACAAATCTTCCATTTGTAAAAAGCATAGTATCTGGGAAGCATAACAAAACAATGAATAAAATGCGGTATGCCTATACTAATTTACATTGCCACCAACAGTTCACAAGGTTCCCTTTTGTTTTGTGATAAAAAACATCTTAAAAGGTGTAAAGTGGTATCTTATTGTGGTTTTCATTTGCATTTCCTAGATGATTAGCGATGTTAAATACCTTTTCATTTACCCACTGGCCATTTATATGTGTTCTTTGGAAAAATGTCCGTTCAGGTCTTTTGCTCATTTTTTATTGGGTTATTTGGGTTGGTTTGTTTGAGTGCTTGCTTATTTTTGCTATTAATTTGTAGGAGTTATTTTGGATGTTAACTCTTTATCAGAAAGATAGTTTGCAAATATTTTCTCCCACTCTGTAGGTTGCCTTTCTAGTTCGTTGATTGTTTCTTTTGCTGTGCAGAAGATATTTAGTTTGATATAGTCCCACTTAATTATTTTTTCTTTTGTTCCCTGTGCTTTTGGTGTCATATCAAAAAATATCATTGCCAAGACCCGTGTCAAGGAGCTTTTTTCCTATGTTTTCTTCTAAGATTTTTACAGTTTCAGGTCTTACATTTAAGTCTTTAATCCATTTGAAGTTAATTTTTACTGTAATCATAGCACCATGGAAGACTGAGATAGGAGGACTACTTGAGACCAGGAGTTAGAGATCAGCTTGATCAACATAGCAAGACCACTCTTGACAAAAAAAAAAAAATTTTAAGTTAATTCGTATATGGTATAAGGATCCAATTTCCTTCTTTTGCATGTGTATATTCAGTTTTTCCACATCATTTATTGAAAAAGCTATCCTTTTCCCTTTGTATTAATATATTCTTGGTATCATTGTCAAAGTTTAGCTGACTGCACATGGAAGGGCTTATTTCTAGGCTTTTCCCTATTGTTCCTTTGGTCTATGTATCTGTTTTTATACCAGTATCATCCTATTTTTGATTGCAATCACTTTGCAATTCAATTTGAAATCAGGAAGTGTGATGCCTCCAACTTCAGTCCTTTTTCTCAACATTGCTTTGGCTCTTCAGGGTCTTTTGTGGTGCCATATAACTTTTAGGATTATTTTTTCTATTTCTGTGAAAAAAGCCATTGGGTTTTTGATATAAATTGCATTGAATCTCTAGATTGCTTTGGGCAGTGAACATTTTAACAATATTAATTCTTCTAACCCATGAAATTATCTCATTTGCTTTTAATGCAATTGTTTTCTTAAAAGACTCATGGAGTCATTAGCAGCTCACAATGCAGAATTCGATGTAAAATTAGTTTTGCATATCAAAGGGAATTAATTTAGTTGTCTAAATCACTAAATTTCTTGGCAAGAAGCCATTTTCTAAATGCTAAAGATTTAGGAAAAAAATTCTATTTCTACTATTTGGCTTAACATGGCCACTTTTCTAGTAAAAAGGATAAGATATTAAATATGAAAGATGACCAGATAGTAAGTATTGAAGCCACGAGAAACAAAACTCAGCAGGATAAATGTAACATAAAATAAAATATTAGTAAAGCTGAGGCTGTTTTTCTTTAGCATTGTGAATCCCTTTATTTGCAATGACAATACCAGAGCTCCAAAGAGGCAATCTTATACATCAAACTGTCATTAAAATATGTGGCTCTTTCCTGCAGTGTCATGTTACTACTGCACTGAAATTTTTATTTTTCCAGTAATACTGGAGGTAATAATTAGAAAGTCTATTATTTCTGGCCAACCATAATAGATACAACCACCATGAACACAACCCAAAAGTTAATTGCTAGTCTACAACACTGCAGCAATTAGCTTTTAGAGCAGGGAGTGAAAGGTAATGTACTTCAAGTGAAAGTTAGTTTTCAAGTATAGACTATGTTAGATAATTGCAAAACTTCATCTCCCTATCCCAATTACCCACTGAAAATTTCAAACTGATGGCCCACCCCCAGCAGTTCTTCGTGCCAGAACAGTAACTCCTTATTGGCTATTCTACCATCCCGGCACCTTCCTGTGCCCTTGTCTTTTGCTCTCTCCCTTTTCTCTCTCTCCCCCTCGTGTCTTATGTCTCTCTCTCTCTCCTGCTCTCTCTACCTTCTCTCCTCTCCTCTCTTCCCCCCTTTCTTTCTCTCTCTCTCTCTCTCTTTTCCCTCCTCCTGAATGCTGCTCTGCAGCATCCCCCACCAATAAAGACCTTTCATACATGCCTTGGTGGTATGTGAGGTTTCTGCCAGTTGAGTGCCTCCCTTTCAGACTATCTTTTATATCGTGTTCCTAGACTCCTCTAAAGGTAATTTGTGATCAAATTCACCAGTGTCACTTGGAGGGACTAGAGGCATGAGTAGAGCTTTCAAGAGCTACAAAAAGAAGAATTTGACTGAGGACTTCAGGAGCAAAGGGGCCTGTGCTGCCTCCCAAATTCCTCTCTTTCTCTCTTTTCTCAACTATGCCTCTGCTCACCCCTGCCTCCTCCAAAGGTCCCTGATTGCGGTTTGCTCCTCAAGCCCCTAATGCCTCAGCATCAGGTCAGTGGTGCAGGCCTACCCCAGTATTTGGGCAAGGCCCAAATAAGAGTCGAAAGGACACCATGCTGTATGTCCACAGAGTGAAAAGTCATGTGTATATCAAACTAAGCAACTGTTACATGAAATATGCTCTGTCCTCCTACCTTGAGAAAAAGTACCTATATGAAAACAAAACAAAAAAGTTTTAATGTTCAAAGCTATGTTCTAATAAGTAGGCAAAATATCACAGATATTTGAATCAATTCAATTACAATTGCATATGTCTCCGCATAGTCTAGTGATGGGCTGGAGATGTTTGGATAAGCAATAAAATAAAAACTTACACAATTTATAAACATATATTTAGTCCATAAAATTTGTTTTCTTCCCTTCATGTCAGCAAAATCATTTAATTACTTTATCATAGCCAAGATTTTCATATAATCAGTATTCTATGAAGAATATGGCAAATTATGTAACTTTCCTAAGGTATTATAGCTGTTCGGATTTTTCGATTTAATTTTAACTTGGAGAAACTTTGCTCTGCTTAGGCAGCAGCAACAGAAATTGTCAACAAAATTCTTAAAGTAATGTTTATTTTTAAAAATGAGGAATTGGTATTTCTAGTCTGGCATGTAAGGAGCTTAGATACTCTATCCTAACAAGTAATTAAGTTGAACAAACTAAAAATCAAAAACGCTTCTTAGATCTGTTAGAGAAGTGAGGCCACAGGGCAAGCACCGCCCCCAAATTAGAGAGACAAATAGGCAGATACAGAGAATTACAACTTATCAGAGCAGAAACCCACCAGCAGAAATCTCCAGAGTAGGAAAACCAGAATGACGACTGATGAATTCCTGGAGGTCTGAGAGTTTAAAATTCCAAGAGGCCTGGTCTTCGGGGGAGACACCCACATTTTTGTGAATTTTACTTCTAGGAGGTCTTCCAGGTTCTCTAAATAAAGATTAGAGAAAAATCTCCTCCTACATCTAGCAGGAAGAAAAGTCACCATTTTGGAATTATCAAAACATTCTGTAGTTCCTAAAAGATCTGGGCTCAAAAGAAACTACTTTACCAGAGTCTAACCAACCTGGGGGAAGGGAAATATCCAACTCCAGTCCCCTGTAGCCATCCTGTTCCACCTTAGGGGGATAAAAACTGAGCGGCACTTTGTAAAGTTCATAGCCCAGGTGAACTGGCTCACTAAAACTGAGGCATAATCATAGGTTTACAGAATGTTCCCCCTCCTGCCACACTTTTAACACCACTCACTAAAGCCCTATTTACCCCCACACATTATACCCAATACATGACGTCTGGCTTTCAACAAACAATTACAAGACACACTATAAGGCAAAAAACACAGTTTGAAGAGGCAGAGTAAGCATCAGAACCAGACTTAGAAATGGCAGGGGAGGAATTATCATACCAGGAGCATACAGTAACTATGACTGATATGTGAAAGGTTCCGGACCCAAGAATAAAATCATTCTGAGACGCGAGATGAGAGGAAAACAGAGATCCAATTCATGCAGTTAAAGTGGCCTTTATTTCACCTGGAGTACAGGTTGGGTGAGATTCCTGACTGGGGAGAAATCCACACATAGGCTATGGCGGACAGGGATTTAAAGGGTTAGGGCAGCCAGGATTGGTGGCATTCCTATTTCCTGGGAGGGACATGAGTCTGACCCTTCCTAGGTGGGTCATGAACCTGACCCTGCCTGGGCCAAGCAAGGTTACTTGGGCAGTTTACTCCTGATTCTATCAATATGCAAAGGACTGTAAAGGGAAAAGTAGACAACATGAAAAAATAGATAAGTAATGTAAGAAGAGAGATGGAAAATCTAAGGATTAACAAATAATAATTGCTAGAGATCAAAAGCACTGTAACAGAAATGAAGAATACCTTTGATGGGTTCATTAACAGACTGGGCATTGTTGAGTAAAGAATCTCTGAGCTTAAAGATATGTCAAAAGAAACTTCCAAACTGAAAAGCAAAAAGAAAAAAGACTGAAAAAATGGAATATAATACACAAGAACTGTGGAACAAAATATACTATTGTGACAACTACAAAAGTATAATTTATATAAGTATACAATAGGAATATTAGAAGTAGAAGAAAGAAAGGAAAGAAGAAATACTTGAAGTAACTGAGAATTTCCTCATATTAATGTCACACATCAACAATGTTAGACCAATTCTCTCAAATCTCTTCAGGAAAATAGAAGCAGAGGGAATACTTCCTAGCAGCACTTCCCAAATACCAAAAGCAGACAAAAACATTACAAGGAAACTACAGAACCAATATTTCTCATGAACAAAGATATAAAACATTCATAACAAAGTATTAGCAAATGAAATCCAACAATATATAGAAAGAATTGTCCACCAGGATTTATTCCAGCTATGCAATACTGGTTCAACATTCGAAATTCAATTTATGCAACCCACCACATCAATTCATGGAACCCATCTCTAAAGAAAACATTTTTCTTCTAAGAAAAATCACACAATCACATCAATAGATATAGAAAAGGCATTCGACAAAATCCACCACCCATTCATGATAAAAACTCTCAGCGAAGTAGAAACAGTGAATAACTTCCTCGCTTACTAAAGAACATCTACAAAAAACCTAAAGGTAACATCATAACTTAATGGTGAGAAACTTATCTATTGAGGAATAAAGATAAAAATTATATCTAATCTCTTCTCAGAAACTATGCAAACAAGAAGAGAGTAGAGTGAAATATTTAAAACGTTAAGAGAAAAAACTACCGGCTCAGCGCCTGTGGCTCAACGGGCTAAGGCGCCAGCCACGTACCTGAGCCACGTACCTGAGCTGGCGGGTTCGAATCCAGCCCGGACCTGCCAAATAAAAACGACGGCTGCAACCAAAAAATGGCCGGGCGTTGTGGCGGGCGCCTGTAGTCCCAGCTACTTGGGAGGCAGAGGCAAGAGACTCGCTTGGGCCCAGGAACTGGAGGTTGCTGTGAGCTGTGATGCCACAGCACTCTATCCAGGTGTGACAGCTTGAGGCTCTGTCTCAAAAAAATAAATAAATAAATAAATTTTGGTTGTGGTGAAATGAACATAATATAATTTACCATCCTAATCACTTTTATGTGTACAGTTCAGTACTGTTAAGTAGATTCACAATGCTGTACAAATAGTCTCCAAAACTATTTTCATCTTGCAAAACTGAAGCTCTGTGCTCATTAAACAATTACCTATTCTTCCCTCCCCACTCCCTGGAAACTGCCACTCTTGAAGGAGGGAGGGTTGAGCAGTTTATAGGCCCTCAACTGCAGGCTTCTACTGGGCGGAGCCAGCCCTCCCTGGAGGCAAGTCTGTAGCACAAATTCTAAAAATCCTTACCTGAGAATTTCAGCAGTCCTGGCAGCTACGTGGAAGTCCAGCTCACAGCAGTTTGAGCTGCCTCGTCTGTCATCTCTGTTGTCTCCAGGCCAGGGAGGGAGCCTGGGGCTTGGAAATTACCTAACCTGGTCCACTAGTACTGGCAACTGAATACTCCCCCCAGGGTTCAGAGTTCTGAGCAACACAAACTGTCAGCAACACGGTAGTGGATAATCACCTGCACGTTGCCATGCACCTCTCCCTCTCTACACAGCAGCAGTGCTCACAGAGGAGAACAGATGAATCACAAAGCTATCTGCTTTGAGCTGAGGGAAGAGGCTCTGCTGCAAAACCTCGTAGGCAGAGAGCTGTCAGGTGTTTCTGTAGATCTCAGCAATATAACCTGGAGATGGATGATAGAGATCTGAGAATTAAGACCCCCAGGATAAGGACATGCTAGGGAAGTGGATTACTTTCCTAAATACATTGCCAAATATAAGTCCATTGCCTGAGCCAACAAAGAATCCCTCACCATAAGCAAAGACCAACCCCTATCCCAGCTACAGCTGACTCTTATCCACAAGTTTCACCTAATTGTCCTGAAGGTTGAAATCCAGGACTATATTTAATACTTGTCAGAAGAGCATAGTGCTGGAGAACACGATAGGCTTCATGAGGCCTCTGCAATTGCAGTACTGCAGAAGGTAGTGAGCCTACTCTTATTCCCAGGACCTCTCTACTACAATTAGCATCTGAGAAAGCCACTGCACAAAGGAACTCACTCAGAGCTTTAGCCCCTAAAGAACCCAGAATCAAAGCTGAACAGCCAAATATAACATACAATATATTCACCCTCTCAAGGGAGAAAAATAAAATAAAACAATAAAAAGACCAATTCCTAATGAAAGTAAATTCAAAAATAAGTAGCGAACGTTTCTATAGATAAGAAAAAACAAGCACAAGAACTCTGGCAGTATGAAAAAGCAGGCTGTTAAGGCTAAAATCCAGTTATAGCACAAGAAATGGGGAAAGGGGCAAGGGAGGGGAGGGGGGAGGATGAGTGAAAGGAGGGTGATTGGTGGGATCACACTTACGGTGCATCTTAGAAGGGTACAAGTGAAAATTACTAAATGC